>LIEC01012346.1:43171-163386 GCA_001925005.1 Drosera capensis
AAACTTATTATAGTCTCCCAACGTTAAGCTTACAATAAGGTTTAGAAGAACGGAATATATGAGATTACTTATCTCTGATACAAATTGGTCTGTGATGCTTCCATACATCACCTGGTAGAATATCCATAAATTTGGTGTTACCAAATAAATGTTCAAGATAATTATTGTTATCTCTATTTCGGAAACGTAAGCTGGCTGAGGACTTCAATTTATCATCTGTCTGTTTTTTTTTTCTACGTATTGCTATCAGCTTAATTGTATCTGTTGGAGTATGCAGCCAAGTGTTGCTTGGTACAGCAGGTGCCATGGGTCCACAGGTTCAAGCTCGAAATCAGCAACTTCCTGGTGGAATGCCAGTGAGTCCTATATCCCCATGTCCTTCTCTTCTATTTTTTCCTACTTGTTTCTTTTATACATTTGATAAGGTACCTAACCTTTTATTGTTTCATGTATTCTGTCATCAGGAAATTAAAACAGAGATTAATCCTGTGTTGACACCAAGAGCTGCCGGCCCGGAAGCATCCTTAATAGGCATTCCCGGTATTCTTTCTAATGTTCTTTCCTGGTATATGTATTCTGTGGTTGGACAAAGATGCCCTTTTTCGATGTATGCTTTAAATCAAAGACCATTGAGTTATATAAGGACATAAAAATTTGGTTAAATCAAGATATTTCTTCGCCAGCAAATACTGAAGACTCAAAATGTGTGTGGCTATATAGGCTACAGAACACAGTTTGAACTCCCTTTGTCTCCCCAACTTAAAAATATCCATACAGCAGCTAACATTGTTTTTCTTTTTATAATTTTTTTTTGGTGGGGGTTTAGATTAGGCTTCCAGCTACTACTTTGGTCTAACTTTCCTATTCATTGAACACCCGATTTAAATGACTCTCATCTGCTGAAAGTGTTACTGATAATGTTCATATTTGTCTGATACAGTTTGATTTGTCTATTCTGTTCAGGAGTAAACCAAAGTGGTATTGTTTTTCTTTTTATAATTATTTTTTTTGGGTTGGGGTTTAGATTATTATGGCTTCCAGCTACTACTTTGGTCTAACTTTCCTATTCATTGAACACCCGATTTAAATGACTCTCATCTGCTGAAAGTGTTACTGATAATGTTCATATTTGTCTGATACAGTTTGATTTGTCTATTCTGTTCAGGAGTAAACCAAAGTGGTATTGTTTTTCTTTTTATAATTATTTTTTTTGGGTTGGGGTTTAGATTATTATGGCTTCCAGCTACTACTTTGGTCTAACTTTCCTATTCATTGAACACCCGATTTAAATGACTCTCATCTGCTGAAAGTGTTACTGATAATGTTCATATTTGTCTGATACAGTTTGATTTGTCTATTCTGTTCAGGAGTAAACCAAAGTGGTAACAATTTGACATTGAAAGGATGGCCACTCACGGTAAATCCTTTTCGGCGTTTGGGTTTGTTATGAGAATATTGTTTACTGGATGCTGCATTAGCTTCTTAATTATTTTTCTGTATGCCTTGAGTGTAATGAATGTTACACATTCTTTAGTTCTCTCACATCTTATTGGAGCCCCACCAGTTGGATAGTGAGAGAATTGTTGGTTATCCCCCCCCCCCCCTCTGGCAACCATTTTTCTGTAGCTCTAAGAAACTTTCATTTTAGTTTAGGCATATGGTTTCTCTGGTCAAACGGTTACTTCTATAGTTAATTAGTAATGCATTTTCTGAGATAATCTCTTTGCCAAGTAATAGCTTGGGTACTGCATTTTTGTGCTTACTATGCTGTTTGTTGCCTGCATTTGATAGGGGCTGGATCAGCTGCGATCCGGGTTTCTCCAGCAACAGAAATCCTTTATGCAAGCTTCTCAGCCATTTCATCAGCTGCAAATGTTGTCACCTCAACATCAGCAACAACTGATGCTTGCTCAGCAGAATTTGGCATCAGCATCTGCAAGTGATCTAGAAAACAGAAGACTTAGGATGCTTCTGAGTAACAGAAATATGGGTCTTGGGAAGGACGGCCTTGCCAATACTGTCGGAGATATAGTTGCTAATGCTGGCTTGCCTTTGCAGGCTGCTTGTCCTGTATTAACTCGAGATCAAGATATGCTGTTGAAGGTTTGTTTCCTCTCCTTCCTTATTTCCTGAATGAAGTTCTTATTCGTGGTAGTGATAGTTTCACCCCAACACCTTCTGGCTTCATTCAAAACTCTCGACTTAGTGGACCTATGTTCTTCCTACAAGAGCAGTAATTGCTAGGGTGGAAATATCAATTTCTGTTTATTTTAAAATGACTACATTTTTCAGTTTGTATCAGAAGTGACAACTATATCAATATGCCGATGCTTACTTTGTTATGATTTTGTCCGAATATGCAGCTGAGACTGGCTCAGCAGCAACAGCAGAATAGTCTTCAGCAGCAGCAACTTCAGCAGTTTCAGCAGAGCGCTCTTTCTGGACAACTCTCTCAGCTCTCAAATCACAACCTTCATCAGCTCGACAAGGTTGCCAGTTCTAATAACGTAGTAATTGATGGTAGCATGTCTAGCTCTTTTCGAGGAAGTGATCAGGTATGTCCTGTTATGATAACTTTGTGCTATAATTGTGAGAGACAAGTAACAAACCTGAGTCCTTATCCTATTACAGCGGGAAGGTTATACAGATACATTGGCACCATTCTTCTTGTCGATTAGAGACGTTATAGAGAAACTTTAAAATGGAGGTTTCTAAGTTAGGAAGAACGCCTATGCTCAATTTGTTTCTGAAGTTCTGCATTAGTAATTTACGCTCTTGTCTATTTTCTTTTGTGAAAAATGTAAGCTGCATTTGGGAGTGTACTAGGGCTTCTTAGATCTATTTGTTGGGCAGTTCCTGAATTGCTGGGTGACTGCGTAGGCTTTTGCTTGGTTTTTCATGAGTGCCCGAGGTTCCAGGATCGAGCACAATAACATTGTGGAAAGCTCATTTGCAGTTTGTGATCTGTGTTTCACAGTTACATATAGTCTGTCTGAGTTCCTAATATTACTCTAAATGGTTAAGGCGTTGAAAAACATGAATGGCCGAAAAAGAAAGCAGCCAGTATCGTCATCTGGACCTGCCAACAGCTCAGGAACTGCAAACACTGCTGGACCTTCTCCAAGTTCAGCCCCGTCAACACCGTCGACTCACACTCCTGGAGATGTGATATCAATGCCTTCTTTGCCTCATACTGGCTCTTCAAAACCTTTAATGATGTTTGGTGCCGATGGGACAAGCAATCTTGCATCGCCATCAAACCAGTTGGTGAGCAGAATTTTTTTTTCTAAAAGAAAATTGGCAGTAGTTATTCTTTCATTGTAGGTTTAGGGAGTTTCTGCTTTTAAAAGAAGATATTTATCTTTGATATTACCTCAAACATCATAATGATCTTGCATTGCAGGATGAAATAGAGCGTTTTGTGGAGGATGGATCTCTAGATGACAATGTAGAGTCTTTTTTATCTCATGATGATGCGGACCCCAGAGATACCGTTGTTCGCGGCATGGATCTTAGCAAAGGTGAGTAGGTGCTGCTTGTGGCACAAAAGTTTGTTGCCAGAATGCTTAATAGACAAAATTCAGTCTTGAATAAGCTTATCTGAACCTTTTTATGCTATTTTTGGTATACCATGTCGCGCAAGACGATGATAGATGCGTTTCAGGTTTTTATAGGAATTTCATTTATGGATTGATGGACCAAAGGAAATGTGTGTCTTCTATATCGTTTTGCTGTGTTGAACGTAGGCTCAATATTGATTAGATGCGACTTAGAACTTGCCTTAACTGAGGAATCAGTTTGATGCTAGTGTTAATTGCAGATTTTTTATTTTTTGTTATTATTTCTTTGGTTAGTTTTGACACTTATACTTGATCCTTTGAGTCCAGGGACTATAACTAGTGTAATCTTTGAAGAAGAGTTTAGTTTGAATTACTCTGAACAACCTACCAGTCTCAAAACTATTGAGATGGAAATGCGCATCGAATAAATAAAGCTCATATAAAATACATATGAGATTTTTGGATACTTCAGTTATTGTCAGTTGGCATTGAGTTGAAATCTTAATGGTTTAGTATCAGTGCCTAAAGGTCCACGACTCAGTGTTGCTCATGTTGTCCAGTTGGTCCACGGGCATGGTCCGCACACACAAATCATTTCTCCATGCTTCAAAGCCCAAGCGACATTCACTTGAGGAGCGTATTGAGATAATAAACTGATATCGCATGTGATATTCCACTCATCGGCATTTGGTTTTGATATTTGTTTTTGGTATAGAATCTCAGAGGCTTAATAAATACCTGCTATTAGTGAAACCTAGTTCTAGAGAAGGTTTCCACATTTTCTTAACCATGCGACGAAGACATAATTAAGAACCTTTGATCCAAGTAAGAGCTTTCATGTGTACCATAGCTATAACTCGGTGAAAATCCTCCTCTTTGTAGGGAGTAATCTCGTAAGACTCTGATTGATGTTAGCAAGCATGTCTCTTTTTCCCTTCACCATCATCAAAGTGTATGTTGCCATTTCCTCTTCTATGGACCGCCCTATTCTGATAATCTCACATTTCCGCTAAACAATTAAAACATTGATGACAAAAGGCTTTCTTTAAATGCAGCATGATTTCATTTTTCTATGATTATAATGTCACATGACAGTTCTTCTTTGATGATTATCACGGCATTTTACTATATTTGATTTTTAGTCAAAACATAGATGATGAATGATTATCTTTTTCAGTGCAGAAATGTCTTGCTTAATATTACCGAGAAGACTACAAAAGCATGTTCTTAACTTCCATTCCTCCTTTTGTTCCTTCCGATTTCGTACTTCATAGTATTACTCGAGGCAAGCCTGGGGCGTGATGGGTGTATTAGAGCCCGAGCAGGCTGGATATGTGGTGGATTTTTAAGAGCTCATAGCCCCTAATTCTTATATTAAGATGCAATCATAGTTGATGAAGGACCTTTGGCTATATACCATTTTTGGTGGCCAGAAAGCCTGGGTCAAGGGTGAGGATGAATGCATTCGTACAAGGTGGATCTGTGGTGAAAGATTGTTTTTGCCAATGATAGCTTACAAATAAAATTAAACTGTACTTTCCAAGCAACAGGCTCCAAACCACAAGATAATGACTTGTTGAAGTCTGTGGTCACAAGCTTGAATTGTATGTCATGTCTCGATTTGTTCCAGCCTGCGTTGTCCGTAACTTTGGCATGAGGTTGGTATTTAGTGTTAAGATACAAATAATATAATAGATCTACTACCATCAGTTCGAATTTTTGATAGAAGTGGTTCCACGACATTTAGGATTGATGTTAACAAATGAAGGAAGTATAGCATCACCTAGACATTGTACATCATACAGTACTCTGTACTTAAACACTATGCTATGCAATTAAACACTTGTATTTGTGAATGTTTTTGCTACCCAAATCTCCTCATGAGCGAGGGATATAAAACTGGGCAAGTCTATGGCTAGAAGTATATTGTATACAAACTAGGAAAGTGTCGTGCGGTTCATTTGGACAACTTGTCATTTAAAAACTATCTAAAACTCTATATTTGGAAGGAGGCATTTATATGTGGCATTAGAATTTACAGATGTGATATGCCATTATGAAGATTATTGAGTGTTCCCATTTTATACACTTACACTACAATGTGTTATATGGTGCATCTGTGAGTTTGTAATACCAGCACGGCTGCATGCCATGAACATTGATTTTCACAAGACATTTTTTGTCAAACCAACTTGCTGATGCTTTTAGACAGGATGTAAATCCTCAACGTGGGGTGCAGCACCAAGCCAGAATTTTTTTTTTTTTTTTTTGGTTTATGTAATCCTATTTTTTTTTTCCAAGAATGTGTTTATTTTGGTATTATACTGTTATTTATTCCAGACTGGTCTCATTCATGATGTTCGGGGTTATACTTCATACAACATAATTAGTTTGTCTAGTGTGTTTAAGTTTATACACGCTTGGGAAGGACACCAGACATAAAATTTTAGATTATAATTAGTTGTGCTGCTAGTTTGTTGGGCCAAACCGATAATTCTATATGCAACTCCGCCAGGATTTACGTTCACGGAAGTCAGTTCTGCTCGTGCAAGCTCCTCTAAAGTTGTTTGCTGCCACTTTTCATCAGATGGAAAGCTTCTTGCTACTGGTGGCCATGACAAGAAGGTATCTCATTACCGCTCTTTTTTCCTTCTTGACTTGTAAAATTTCTAGAGTTAGATTTAGTGCATCTAATCTTGTATTCTCTTGGTAATAGGGGCCTCAACTTCGCCTTTTTGTTTTTGAACTCATTAAGATTTATTGTTTTTTTTTTTACCCATATGGTCTAAGTAGCAACTATGCGAGTTCTGAGGGCTACGCAAGCTTATTTTAGTGAGTTTTTCCCTGCAGGTGGTATTATGGTATACTGACACACTCAAGCCCAAAACTACGCTTGAGGAACATACATCCCTGATTACAGATGTTCGCTTCAGTCCAAGTGTTTCTCGTCTTGCAAGTTCCTCCTTTGACAAGTCTGTCAGGGTTTGGGATGCCGACAATGTAAGTGATCTTATTCTTCAGCTAAAATATGCTCTATGTTTTGAAAAAGTTTTCTCTCCCTTTGCTCCCAAATTTTCTGTTTATTGTTAATTGATTTCATGCGGTAGAAACTCGTTGCTTTCCTCGTCTGTCTTTTGCTGATCAATTATTACAGAATCTATTGTCCAAGTGTTGTTATCATTCTTATCATTTTATTTGTTTGTTTTGAATGTAGTATTGCTTCTTATGTTGCATACTAATAAATATGATACTGGTTTTGCAGCCTGGCTATTCATTGCGCAATTTCACAGGACATTCTGCTTCTGTCATGTCACTGGACTTTCATCCTAATAAAGAGGATCTTATCTGCTCATGTGACGGTGATGGTGAGATCCGGTATTGGAGTATCACCAACGGTAGCTGCACAAGGGCATTTAAGGTGAATATCTGCCATCATTATATTCAGGGATAGCTGGCACAGTTTTCTTACGGTGAAGATTAAATGCTAACAGAACAACGATCAATATTGCAGGGTGGTACGACTCAAATGAGATTCCAACCTCGCCACGGAAGGTACCTTGCTGCGGCTGCAGAGAATCTCATATCAATCCTAGATGTTGAGACACAAGCTTGTCAGCACAGATTACAGGTTGGTGTTCGTTTTCCACGTTTGTTATTCAGATGAATTTAGGAGCGAATGTCAGATGTTTCTAGAATTTGCGGTGGAATTCTGCCAGGTCATCAGAATATTGTTTTACTATGGGAGCATCGTTTTGTCAGTTGGTTGCCTTTGCTGTTTATCTGAAAGGAAATGCTTGTCTCTGCAGACTCTGGAATCACTTTTACGATTATTTTTAGACCCTTGAAATTATATATTTAGATTATATGGATGATGCTATTGCAGGGGCATACAAAGCCTATTCACTCTGTTTGCTGGGATCCATCTGGTGACTTCCTGGCATCGGTTAGTGAAGACTCCGTCCGAGTTTGGACATTCGGGTCTGGAAGTGAAGGAGAGTGTGTGCATGAGTTAAGCTGCAATGGCAACAAATTCTACTCTTGCGCATTCCACCCTACATACCCTTCTTTGCTTGTCATTGGCTGCTACCAGGCAAGTTCACTCCTGGGTTCATACATTTTTCTGTAACAAATTTCTTAGTCACAAGTTCGAAACTTGATTCATTGAAAGAGTCTGCTACTTGCAAGATGTCGGTCTCCAAGTCCCTTTTTAAGCAAGAACCTTTGATATTGTCCTTACATTGCCTTCTCGAGGGATTGATCCAGATGGAACTGACAACGCCCGTTTAGGACTGTCATTTGTATCTCATTGTGCATTTCTAGAATGAAGTACATCTTTGATCAAATACTTATCATGGAAAGCCGTGTTAGTTGTGGCCTGATCTATCGCAGATCTTTCCTTGACTGATGCTTGCTTCATGTTTTTTGTTAGTCCTTGGAGTTGTGGAACATGTCAGAGAACAAGACAATGACACTTTCAGCACACGAAGGACTTATAGCTGCCTTGGCTATATCAAGCGTCACGGGTTTGGTTGCTTCAGCAAGTCATGACAAGAATGTCAAACTGTGGAAATGAGCAAGAACCGCCACTCTTTGTAGACTACATTGACTTCATCGGACGCTAATGTTAGAGGAATAAGCTCAAAATTCCAAGCAATTCCTCATGCTTTGAGTAGGTTCCGCTGTATTATGTTGTTGGATTATGTAGCAAAGTTGTAGTGTATTAGACAGCTTTAGACGCTTCAGTGCTTTTCGTTTTGTAAATTTAGCAGTTGGCCGATCTGTGCATGAGAAAATTTGCCTTCGGCTTCGGAATATATGGTGTATGGGCATCAAAGTAATGCAATGCTCCATGCAGCCATATTTAGCTGTTGTACCCTAGTGTCACTCACAATCAAATAGAGGAAAACTGCTGTCACCAATGCAAAGCTTTAATATTAGCTATCACTTTTGTTTCATGTTTCTGTTTCACTGGTTAAATAAAATTGTTTGTTTTTATTTTTTTGTTACTTAATAAGATGAAACTGAAACTAAAAATAAAAATAAAAAATAAAAAAATGATGTTATCTTCATCTTATAATTATAGGAACGATACGTATTTTAAGAAATTTCGCTCTTATTCTTAATAATATCAAAAAATCTTAAATTGACGTAGAATTAAAATTCATAATTTAATTTATCATTGATATTTCACAATTAAAGTTCACAAAATTAATTTGTATCACAAACTTAACAAATTGGTTTCCAGAGACCACTCTTCATCGTTTTTAATCATATTAAACCTCCACATTTGCATAAAAATTTTACGTGTGTTATACTCTATGAACATATGAAAGTGAAAATAATCTAATTTTTGTATAATATATTGGTATATGAACCACAATATCTGAACCCATTAAAAATCCATATATTAACCATTAGAATTACATAACGACATTTTAACCATTAAAAATTCATACATTAACATTATAAACCCATAAATATATATAAACTCATTCATTACTCAGTGGAAACCCATTAGCCCCAATGATCGATCAAAACACATCCCCTATAATTAATCTTATTATATACTATAATCGAATTAATACGATAGTCTTAATAAAGTGGGCTATCAAAAGAAAAGAGTTAGTGCGAAAGGGTTAGGTATAATCTAATTTGTTTTTGTTTCGAATGAGAGTATAAGAGGAACTAGAGCCAATCAATATTTTATATATATAAATATACAAAATCCTTTTGTGATAAGTCAATAAATGGGGCGTAAACTCATGTGACGTCAACATATAAAACGACATTCATGTTTTCAAATGACGTTGAATCTTTTCAAATGTTTAATTTTTATAATAAAAAATACGTCAAGAAATGGGACGCAAAATTATGGACCTCAAGATATGAGACGCTATCAATTTTTTTAAATGACGTTGAATCTTTTCAAATGTTTAATTTTATTAAAAAAACTTTATAATCTTTATAATAAAAAATATAAGGAACCCTTACTACAAAGATTAAACATTCCTATTCTTATAAAAACAAGATTATGAAGAATCCTACGATAACTATTATATACATATAAACACACAAAACAACATTAATAAAAATGCATCTATTATATATATAAGTACACAAAATCATTTTGTAATATCAAGAATATGGATGTCAAGACATGAGATGTCATAAATCTCTTCAAATATTTAATTTTATTAAAAAACTATAATTAAAACTTTATAATCTATATAATAAAAAATATAAGGCATCCTTACTACAAACACTAAACAATCCTATTCTTATAAAAAAAACACATCTATTATATATATAAATACACAAAGTGATTTTGTGAAATTTCAAAAACATGAATGTTAAGATATGGGATGTCATAAATCTTTTCAAATGTTAAATTATATTAAACAACAACAAAAAATTAACGTTATAATATTTATAATAAAAAATATAAAGAATCCTTACTACAAACACTAAACAACCCTATTCTTATAAAAAAAGAATATGAAGAATCCTAATATAATTATTATATATATATATACACATATACACAAAAACCAACATAAATAAAAACTTATAATTTAATTGACATATAAAAAGATCATAAACAATATTATTATTTAACATATAAAAAAATAAAATGATCATTAAAATAACTTACGCAACGCACAGTATAATAATCTAATTCTACATAAATGTTCTACATATTGGGGGCGGATCTACAGTTGGCACAGGGGGTGAGGTGATCCTCCTGAAAATCATGGTGGTTCTATTGCCCTGATGATCTGCTGAGTGGTTAGAAGTTCAGTTTTTTTCTATGATCCTTCGTTCTAAATTCTTTATTCATTTTTCTCTCAACACAAATTCACTAATTCTTGATCTCTTATAAAATATAATTTGATCCTAACCATCTTCTGTTTTGTTATTATATTTTTTTTTCAAGACTTTCATAGCTAGTTCCATTGGTTTATAAGTCTACAAAAAACTAGATAAAAAATTGAAAAGAAATGGACGATCATGTTAATTTGGTTCTCTAGCTCCTGTAATTAAAATATAAATATTTCTCTCGATAGATTGGTCATATTGACTACAAAAAAGACTAAATATTTGATCCTTTTTTAAATGAGTTTGAAGGGGTTAAAGTGTCTTTGCCTATGATAGCTAAATGCACTAAAGACATGTTTCTCAACAATCGGATCCTTAAAATGTGATCAACTATTCGAATGAAATATAATGACAAAAGTTGAAATCGTTCTAACACTCCAATCCTTAAAAATAGAATTCATTAGATTGAACTGTTAAAAAATAATTTATAAACAAGCTATATCATTTTCGAATCTTTGAGTCACCAATGGCTCCCAAATTTTGCAAACATAATATAAACGAATGAGTAATAATATTCATGGATATAGTTGATGATAGACAACATCGATTATTGTCTTTTTATAAATATATTTAGTTATCTTAACTAAAGACATTCTAGACCCTTTTTACCCTTTTGAAATAATCTTTTTGAAGACTTATATTTATAAGACAAATCATATTAAGATCAATTACATTTTATAATTTAGAAAAAAAAATTACATTTTGTAAATGAGTGGTTAGAAACACGAGCTCCTGACAACATGTCCTGGATCCGTAATTGTACATATTTGTTCATTTACCTTAAGTTACACAATATAATCTAATTTGTTTTTGTTTCGAATGATAGTATATTTTGTTCTATATGTTCCTTGGTTTCTCTTTTTGTTAAATGAGATGTAAAAGTATACAAATCATGTGGTATAAAAATGAGTATTTTTATCTCAAAATAAACCAGCACAACTCTAAACTCTGGAGCAATATCCTTTGTAAATATGTCACCTCTATTGGCTCTTTGAGTGAGAACTCGCGTTCAAAGAAAGTGAATATACTCCCGTCCTAAAATCTAGTATAAAGAGAAATTGATCCGAGAAAGTCACGTGTATATGGCAGGATGATCCGAGATATGGACTTGCGATTGATTGTTGTTTGTGCTGAAGTCAGGGATGTAGGCCCGAGTTCGGAAATCGAACCTGAGCTTCTTGGGCCCAGACGAGGGTCTGTTGGAACGATTGATTTACACCTTGTCCAAACGTGAAAACCTATATGGACCAGAAACAACAAACCGGTTAATCGGACCCGAGGTGAGATCCTCGGGGACCGACACCGATGCCTAAGTCAATCTTTGTTCGAAAATGAATACAGTGACTGAAATGACAGAGTTGAGGTCAAAAGAGAGTTTATCTTAGTGGATAATAAATAAAGATATTTATTGGATACTATTTACCATATTTATGACAGACATTTGTCACCAACTTAGAGAGCATGAAACTTAGTCATCCATGGAATACCACTTGACCTTTCCCCATAGGCGCATAGCTTAGTGATGTTGAGTCCTTTGTTAGGCTTTTAGCCCATAGAATTATCACTATTTTGCTCCAACACTTGCCCTCCAGGTCCCGAGTTGGAGAGTCCAAGTCAGGAGCTCAGTGAGATCAAGACTTCAACCTTTAGACC
The DNA here is from genome assembly GCA_001925005.1 of Drosera capensis. Classification (NCBI taxonomy): domain Eukaryota; kingdom Viridiplantae; phylum Streptophyta; class Magnoliopsida; order Caryophyllales; family Droseraceae; genus Drosera; species Drosera capensis. The sequence goes on from LIEC01012346.1 coordinate 55,261, forward strand.
TTTGATCCCTTTGATCTTTAGGATCCCGAGTTGGAGAATCCAGGTCGGGAGGTCAGTGAGGTCGAGACCTTAGCCCTAGGACCTTTGACCCCTTTGACCTTCCGAACCCTCAGCCTTTGGTTGGGGGTTTGGTTGACTTACTTGGCATTTCCTAAGGATTTGATTTTTTTGGGCCTTATCCCTTTTGGGAGCAGATAAGGATGAGCATCTGGCCGAGTTGATCCTTATCCATCCAGGAATGTATAAGGTTGAATTCCGACTGACCTCGAAATCCGAAATTGGTAATAATGACAGGAGTTTAAAGTCCATGGGCGTCAAACTATTTGTGCCGAAGTCGGGGATTTAGAGCCTGGGTTCCGAAGTTGGGCCTGAGTTTCTTGGGCCCAGGAGAAAGTCTGCTGGAACGATTGATTTGGGTCTGTCCAAATGCGAAAATCTACACGAAATAAAAACAACAAGTTGAGTTAGTGAGGCCCAAACTTAGATTCTCGAATACCGGCTCCGATGGTTAAGTCAGTCTTTTTTTCTAAAATGGATGCAGTGATTGAAATGATAAAGTTGGGGTCCAAATAAAGTTTATTCTTGGTGGATAATAAATGAGGATATTTATAAGGCATTATTTACCCTCTTCATAACGGACACTTGTCACTACCTTAGAGGATGCCCCTTGGTTTTTCCCCATAAGCTCATGACTTAGTGATGTTGAACCATTTGTTGAGCTTTAACCCATAGAATTATCACCATTTTGCACCAGCAATTGTATTCGTATATATGTTTATATCATTAACATGCAAACCTACGAACCTGATTAAAATTAGAAACATCGATCTATGTAGTTACATAAGAGGGACACGATTTTTTTGCATGAAGGGATCGGGGTGGAGATGTGTAGAAAGTTAGGTGGCAATGAGATTTAAATGCATATTCTGAAAATTCGAGATGTTAATGTATCAAAATGGAAAAGTTGAAGGAAGTAAAATGTAATTTTCACATTAATATATGAATGAACTAAATAATGTTACCAACATGTTGTGAATAATTAGTTTTGAACGATTTGGATAATTTACTATATACTAAACAAAAGTGATAATTTGATCAAATATTTACAGATTTACTTCTTTTTTTATGATATCTAAATGTTTTTTTAACGCTGGATACTTTTAGATTTAATATTTTTTTTATCAAGTGAATAAGTTATCTGAAGAAGTTCTTTAAGATGGATTTTTTTGAGATTTATTTTTTTTACCAAGTGAATCTATTTTATATACTATACAAATAGATCATTCTGAGTAAATATTAATAACAAATTAAAAACAATACAATTAATAATTAAATTAAAAAAATTAATCAATAAAAATTATTGAAAAAGATATAATTCAAATATCTTATCAAATATACTTTTAATATTAGATTATAATTTAATATGTGACAAATAAGATAATTCGTATCAAATACTGCTCTATCACTATTTAGTATATTATATCTTTGTATAATCAATTTTATTTTATTTTGTCTTTTATCCCATGTACTATTGTCGAGGCTGATAAATTAGTTGATTCTATATGATTCGATTATTTGTTTTATCAAAATTATTCAATTCAGTTCGATTCTAAACCAATCCACTAATTGGTTTCATTTTATAAAACATAACCGAACTATTAAATATTTTGTTTATATCGATTTCATTAACGATTCGATAATTTGTTCAATCTTCATTTTAACAAACTTATTCAATTTTTCTTGTCATTGGACATCCTGTTAGATACTTCAAAATTAATTATGTCAAATTAATTTTTCATAATTTATCAAAATTCAAAAACCAAAAATTGAGCATAATTCGAAAGAAAAGCCCTTCACATTGGGCTCACCACCAAGCAACATCTGTCCATCGACCCAAAACAACTCACCAACATTCATTTCCCAAATCTCACTCGCAATAAAAACCCTTTCGCTTTCTCTCCCCTCACACACACAGAGGGCTTGGGTTTCTAGGGAGCGCGAATCGACGAATCCTCTCGATTTCGCCATCTCCGATCACCGACGGAACTCGGATCCCGGTGCCGGAGCTCTAAATCGAGCAATTCAAACCGATAACTGAGTTTTTTTCTTATAGTTTCCATTTTCAAGCGAGCGAATCTGTGAAGGTTTATTCGTCTCCCTCATCTATGCGCGTTTGATTTGTTGCAGAAGTTCGAATTTCGTCGCTGAATGACTGCATTTTGAGATTTTTTTTTTGTTTTTTTTGCGTGTTGAGTAATTGGAATTGTGTGGTGAAGTATGTGAATTGAATATTGAGTCGAAGGATTAATGGGATTGTGTGAAATTTCGTGTGATATTTGAGTTTGTCGGTTCAGGACTTCGTTTCGTGCATAAAGTATATACCGGTGACAGGAATGATAGGCGCTGGTTGGGTGTTGATGTTGAATGCGGGATTGTGATTATTCGTGTGATACTTTGGTGTTGCATGTGCATTCAATTTTACTCAGCTCACGGTTGATCTGATTATGAAAACTTTTTAGCTTTGGTGATATTTCTCATGTTCACGAACGTGTAAAAATTTGTGTTGTAACAGGGGGGAGTTTACGGATTTGGGAGTAGTGAAATTGCATCATTAGCTCTATGCCTTCCATGTCTGATCAAGTAGAAGAGGATCTAGAGTTTAGATGGGGTGCCAAGAAAGGACAAAGACAGGACGAAAAAAATGTTCAGTTTTATCGTTCCTTCACCTACGATGGTGTGAAGTACTCTCTGTTTGATTCTGTATATGTTTTCAAGGATGGTGAAACTGAGCCATACGTTGGAAAGCTGATCAAAATTTGGGAGAACGAGGCTATTGGAATTAGGAGAGTAAAACTCTTGTGGTTCTTTTACCCTCATGAAGTATCAAATTATCTCGGAAATGAGAAAGTCTTGGAGAATGAATTGTTCTTGGCTTGCGGCGAAGGGAAGGGACTGGCAAACATCAATCCTTTGGTAATTTAGTTAGAAATTGATTTATTTGTCTGATTAATTTTGCTCTGATGGATATTTTAGTTTACTTGATATGCATGGTAGTGGTGATTTATTTTTGTTCTGTTTTTTACCTCACTTTATTGTTGCTTGTTCAAGGTTCTTTCTCTGTTCTTGTTATTTTTTTTTGTTAGGTGAGATTGTTTTCTGCTATTTTTCCTTCGATGTAAGCTACTAGGTCTTTCCCTTATTGTGTGAGGTCCTCATCCTTTCTGTGACAATATTAATAGGTTATAGAGGAATGACCATCAAAGGTTACTTATTTCAATACTTTGTGGCGAAAGACGTGCTATTTCTAGGTTTTCTACATATAAGTTGGCATTAAAGAGAAGCCTGAGAGATAATATCCAAGTAGATAGAGGAATGGATCTGTTTTGCACAGGGCCGTCCTTGTAAGTTGAAAATGGCTATCTTATAAATGCGTATTGTTTTTGATTATTTTTAATGGGAGAATCTTATCGTTATTGAGTTCGTGCCTACAGTTTTTGTAAACTTGGTGGAGGAAAGGAAAATTATTTGAAACTCACAATATGGAGCATGTCTCATGTGCATGAATGAGGGACACAATTTTGTGTGGTATTTAAAGGTGTATTGAAAAAGTATGAGCCATCTGATAATCTTTCTAAGTTTAGATGTTGCCTTGTTTCTTTGGAGAAAGTTCAGATTTGGCAGTCTTTGATCAAGCAATAGTTATTCTAGTTACATTGAGAATTTGACATGTGGAGCCTATATTGTTGATGGCCTGTTTTTAACGCTTAAATTTAACATGTTAAGATGGTTTTTAAGTCTATGTTAAGAATGTGTTAGTGATGTGTAAAAGTGTGGCGAGTAATTCGAGAGTCAAGTTTGTTGCTTTTGTTTTGGGCTTCAAGGGCTCTCTATCTTTTTAACATGTGATTGTTGTGTCTAAAAATATAATCTTTTTTTATATTGGGATAGGGATCAAGTGCTTCAATGGTTAATTCTTTCTAAACAAATTTTCATGTCTAAAAAAGAATCAATAGAAGAAGGTAAGCTATGTGGAATACTAAAAGGTTTGGTAGGTGATAATCCTTTGGTAGTCATGGAGTTGAGAAATAACTCAGGCATTTGTTTGTTACTATGGTTCTTTTATTCGTTATTAATGAAATTGTTGATTCGTCATCGTCTTTTATTATACATTTTTTTATCGCTATGCCTATGATCATTTGTTTTATATGCTAAGAGTTTTTTTCTTGAAATAAATTAGGTGATTTATGGTGACAAGTGTTGCATATACTTCCTCCATCCCCTGATAAATGAAACAGTTTGACTTGGATCATAAAATTTACGTGTGGTTTGAATTCTTTTCGTTTTACCAATGTAACCCCACCTCTTTGGGGAGATAGTCAAGTTTACAGTAGCAGTTAAGAGAAGAGTTAGTGAAGTTTTTTGTAGCAATCTGGTTTAGAAGTCTCACCTAGTAGTACCTAGTCACGAGGCCCAATGGCCAGGTCTTAGACCCCCCCTAGGCAAGGCGACTTTGAAGATTTAGTACCTAGGCACGGAGGCACATGCATTGAATCAAGGCATGATGTGCACCTAGGCTCATTAGTAGAGGTAGTCTTTGTTTATCGTTCTTAAAGTAATCACTCATATATACTCAACAATTGAACGACTATAATGACATAAGGAAACAAAAAATCAAAACTTGATCACGTAATGGCGTATAAAACAAATAAAATGTACTATCAAAAGCTTAATTTATGGAAATAAGTGCTTTGCGTCTAATGACGTTAGACATGGAAAAGATTGTCACCAAGGTTTAGGTTTATCCTGGTGCCTTCATGGTTGTCAAAAAGCCTAGGTGAACCTAGCGACCGAGCCTCGTAAGGCGTAGGCGAAGGAAAAATAATTCATATACTCCCATCCATCTTATGAAAATTATAATAGTTTGACTTTTGATGTTATTTCGTATGCATTTTGACTAGCTTCGTTTCAAATTACTTAGATTATGGTTTCAAATTAGTTTTCTTGAAGGTTGAATGTTACTTTTATCAAATCTATGGGAGACACAAGTAGTGTTGACGCCGCAAGCTTGAAAGTTTATCAACGATGAGCAACCTCTTTGACACTATTGTTTTATATCTTGAAGAGGAAGACTGAAAAGGAGTTACTCAACTTACTTTATACGAAAGAAGTCTTAGTGAGGCATGAGAGAGAAGAATGCCCACAACCTTGCTTAGCAATTATGCAAAATAGAGGAGAATGATGTCATCTATCGATACAACCTACGTAGCTAATGGATAAAAGTTGGTTGTGGTTGTTGAGTTGGTATGCTGTAGAGATCATTTGAGGAACGGGTGCAAGGGACCATAAAGTGATCAATGAGTTGCATTATTCCATCATGGATTCCCTCAAGTATGATATGGCATATCATGATGACATGGATAACATTATACTAGACAAAAGGAAAATGGCATCGTTGTATACATGTAGCCAACTCCATGCCATTGGATAAAGGCTTGGTTTATTGTTATTGTTGCTATTCTATTGATAGATTCTTTCGGTTGCTTTCCTCTCTGAGGATTTAACTGCTCCCTTCGTCCCATTATTAATGTTGCATTTTGACTTTCTTCATAGTCGAGGAAAATTTTGACCATTGTCACGGGAGGATTAAATGTTAGTTCATATGAAAACGAGACTCCGTATCCATGATTATAAAATAATGAGAAGTACGTAAACGTTACAAAAATTATGAGATAGGGGTGCTATCGAGGATGTTCATTGGTTGGACGCACTTCAAAGATAAAGAGTTCTAATCCCTTGAGTCTCGGTGCTCGCTTTCAACTTTTAAGGCGAGTCCATCAGATGACAAATGGTCCTCTTTGTTTGTAGGCTGTTTGGTATTGATCAGATACCTTTGCAACAAATCAATTCCCACCTTTGCACTTCCACTACTTTTCCTTCTCAAATTTTCGGACTTTTTGGAGCCTGTACGCATGCCTGTGTCATCCATGTGTCATCATGTGGTTTCAATATAGGTTTAAAGGTGGGTGCTGATGCTCCTCTTGCATTATTCGTTTCCACTCAGGAATCAATCGCTGGAAAATGCAATGTTGTTTGCATTTCAAGGGATAAAAGGAATCGACAGCCTTCAGAACATGAGCTTATGGTCGCGGACTACATATTTTACCGTACCTTTGATGTCGATAAACTTATCATATCTGATAAGCTAGGTGAAAAAATTTCTTCAGAGAAGGGTATGTGCAAGGGTGTGTGTTCTTCCTTTCCTATCATCTGTTGCTTCATTTTTTTTTTTGAAAATTTCTTCTTTTTTTGAAAATCTTATTGGATGATGATTTTTCCCGTGGATAGTTGGCTTTTCATGATGTCTATTTTGTCTCATGCAGTAACAGATTTACTGAACAAAAGAGAACCCACAAGTTCTATTCTTCCCAATGTTGATGCTGTCAGGATTAAAAATGAGCCAAATTCAGTATCCAACATTGGGAAAGGACCAGTTGTGGAAAGGACTGTCCCTGGAGGAGATAAAACTACTAAAGATGATTTCAGCTTGGGTTCTTTGATGGGGAATGAGGAAAAGAAAAAGCATTTTACTGAAGTATGTGACAATGGTGTTGACATGTCTGGGACGAAGAACATTTCAAGTTCCTCTGGATTGAAGCAAATTGAAGCTGTAGCTGTGGACAAATTTCGCAAGGATGTTATGAGACCAAAAACTGAAGCCCCTAGTACTTTCATCAGGTCATCTGATGCTGAAGATAATGGTGATGTTAGGATGCCTGTTATCATGCCTGACACTAATGGTGTCAAATTCCCCGAGGATCCCGCTATTGGTATCGACAGGGATCAGAAATCAGATGTTAAGAAGGGCTCTAAGAGGTTAAATGAAGCTACTGAAGATTCTGGTTTGTTGGAGGTCAAACGAGCTAAGTTACTGAAGTCTAATGGTACTACTGAACAGTTTGTTAATCTTGGTGGTGATAGTTTACAGAACTCACGAGCTGTATCTGATTTCAAAGATAAGAAAGCTTCTGTACCTTCTCCTGCAGTAGGGAATAAAATTAAGGGGAAGATGGTTGTAGAGAATTCCAGAATTGATGCCTTACCAGAAAAATTGAAGTCAAAGGAACAAACAAATAAGGTTTCTGGTCAGAAATTGCAAATCGCAGCAGCTAATCACCTCGTGAGGAAGAGTTCTATAACCTATGGCCAACTAGTTGAAGTAACTCGAAGACCAGAAGTAGTAAGCTCTTTCGGATTTGTTTCTTGCAACATTCTTCTGCTTGCTTTATATACACATGTATATAATCTCCTTCATACATGTGAATGACATCCCCACTATAACTTTTGCTCATGAATGGGCATTACCTTAATCTATAGGCTTTTATTTGCACTTTATAGATGAATTTATTATAAAATAAAATAGTGGAGATGAATTCGATGATATTATCGATGAAAACATACGATATAAGGAAAGATCATTGTAGAAAATAGCTTAACTAGAAATATAATATCTAAGTAATTATTCTAAAGTAATATACGACGATAATCTAACAAAAAATATAATTTCTAGTGAAATTTTAATAATAAATCTAATCTTCTAGCAGAATTGGTTGTCTATTTTGAGGTATGATCTTACCAATTTAGATCAAGTTGGTTACTACAATGGGAGAAGGAAAAAAACGCAAGACACAATATGTAATTGGTAAAATCCTTCAAGGGAATAAAAACTGCCAAAGCCACAAAAACCACCGCCACCTTTTTTTTTTTAAAGGGATTGTGGAGCTTCTTTTTTTTTTTTTGTAACTTTTTTGATGAACTCTCTCAGTCACTCAAACGATATGATGATAGGGTATAATCTTATGGGCATGTCATTGGTGTTGTTGCAACAGCCAACTAGCTGTTGCATATCTACCTTGCTTCCCCTGCTCTGTGTTTTGCTCCTTGTGTGCGTTCTCCACTGAAGAAAACTTACAATGCAATAGGACCAAAGCGCAGTGCATGGGGAGCAAGGTTCAATGCAGCAGTAGAATAGATGGTCCACATAGTATTGTCCATGAGTCAAACAAGATCAGCATCAGGAAACCTCATCCTAAGTAATACTTTCAGTCTTCATCCTTGTCTTTTTCTTCACGCATAGGTGATTTTTCCTAGCCATTGCACTCTCTCCCCTTTTCTTTCTTTAGCCAGCAAGGTAACATCTCCTTCCTTATCTTAACTAATATCTTGTCTACGTCTTTATCCCTACGATCTTTTTCCTCACTTCGGAATCATTAATGGAGGATAACAATGGCATGACTTATGTTACGAATTAGGTTTGTCAAAGAAAGTCAACCTTCAAATATGATGGTCATGTCTATATATAATAAAGGAGTTGGGCTAAGCCCATTACAGGAAATAATCAACGACAACTAAATCAAAGGAAATATAACTATTCTAACAACTTAGTTTGATCTTCCCTTAATTTGGATATGACAAATGGGGTGATGTGACTACAAAAAAACTAAAATTATGAATACATCATGTACTCATTCAAACATTAGTATTTTCTAACTTTGAATACAAGAATAAATATGCTATAGTAAAGAAGAGCTTCTAAGATTCCCCTTGGAGGTTTTTTTTTTTATAGTGAAAATAGGAGAAAATTTCATACCTATCCTGAAGATTATATTTTTCCATGAGCGTTCCATCATCTTTTGTTTTTTGTGTATTTAAGTGATTCTTCTATATCCAATTACATATTTGCTACTCTCCTCGCCCTAGATAAATTATGAAAAGTTAAGTTGACACGATAATTAAAGAACCCATTGATTTTGTTGCATTGACAAAAATACCCTTGTGTAATGATAAGAAAAAGTGAGGAAGAATTGTTAGTGGTAGATAGAAAAAATAATGAAGATGATGTGATATAAAGTATTTTGGACTTTTACACGTAAAAATCTTGTCATTTGAGAAAATATCGTAATTTATGTGGGACGTTTATATTTAGTAATATGCCATAATTTATGTGGGATGGAAGGAGTATAATCTTTCACTTTAGTTATAAAAATATACATTTTCATCTTGCATGAAGCAAACAGATATATTATTTATACTATTCCTTTTGTCTCAAATCAATTACGACATATTATTAGACATGGATGTCCCAAATGAATTGCGATATTTTCATAAAAAGCAACCTTAGAAACTTAAAAAGCCCAAAATATCTGTATTTTATATCACATCATCATCTTTATCATTAATTTTTCTCTCCACCAACTCACACTTTTCTCTTCATACACACCAGGCCAAAATGATAAAGATTCAAAAGATCAACACATATTTTAATTATCGTGCCAAAGCAATCTTTCATAATTCATTTTGGATCGAGGTATAAATCTATTATCTATTATATGCTCCCTTTATCCTAGATAAATTGTGACATATTATTAGATTTAGATGTTCAACATAAATTACGGCATTTTCTAAATTAGTAAGTTTTTTTATGACAAGAGTTCTAAAATACCCTGATTTTATATCAAATCAATTTTATATCAAATCATCTTCTCGGTCATTATTTTTTCTCTCTTCACTCACTCACAATTTTCATCTTTACTTTCTCTTTTCATTTTTATATGCTCCCTTTTGCTATTCATCTTTACTTTCATAATTACTATTCATCTACTCGCTATACAAATAAGGGCATATTGGTACAAATTCAAAAAGTCGATTCATTCCTTAATAATCATGTCAAATCAACACATCGTAATATACCTGGGATGGAGAGAATATATAATTACACAAAATTTCAACTGACAAATCATTTGGATGACAAACGGCATGATAATTTTTTAAAAAAAAATTAATGAATAATCAAGTAATTTTAGATTATTCAAACTAATAGAATCTTTATCTAATTAATTTCTGGTCTTGGATGACGAGTTTAATAGTCAAGATTAAATGTTAAATTTGACTTAGCTATTTGATCAAAATTTTAAAAAGAATCCTAAGAATCATATTTTTAAATCTTTTATGAAGCAAATATAATTGAATTAAAGATTTTGAATAACAATAGTTTTCTTAAACAAAAGGAATTATTAATGGAACTCTTAATCTGTATCCTTTGTTTTTTATCTTATAATATATTTTAAATAATACAATACAAAGTATGCCTAGAATTATAATTATAGCTTAAATCCTTAAATTAATTTAGCTATAAATGTTGAAATATTTCAAAAAAACCTGCATAAGACAATCAGTGCATTGAAACATTCTATTATAATTATTGCAATGTTTTTTTCTTCTTGCACTATTCAATATGTATTTAAACGGCACGACTTAAATTTTCTAATGGCTCACGATTATATATGGCGTTTAGTATCATTAATGTCTCACGATATTTTCTCAAAAAAATAACATTTTGATCGTCCCATAACACCGGTCAAAGCTTTTCTCATCATGCGCGTAGTGAAAAATTACTATCTTTTTTGGATGGAGGGAGTATATGATATACATACAAATTAAATTTAAGTTAATTTAATACTATTTCTTTGAATTTAATACTATTTCTTTGTATTATGATCTATTACCGTGTATTGTACGTGTTAGTATTCTAGTATATCCTAATATGAAACAATATTTTCACTCTATGGTAACACCATATTCAAGGCGCTCTCGTTGTGCTTTATTTTCCTGGGGTGCTTTGACAAGAATGCGTCAGATACTGTCGAATGATTAGATTTTGGCCTTATGTAGGGCACCATTACCCTAAACATCTACATTAGTGAAAGGGCTTATTTTTTAAGTTGACATGCCCTCCTTTGGATCCATCAAACAATCATGAATTAGATTAAAAAGGATTATTTAAATTACAACTGTTGCAAGGGCAAGGATCATTTAGTCCTGTGATTAAACAGTGCCCATAATAAACTGAACTCTCTTTTTGGATCGTTCGAATCAACTTTTCCTTAATTTCTCTGAGATGAAATATTAAACTCCCCCACCGCTGTTACTGTAATTTCTACTAGTTCATCTCTAGTTCGTTTTAGTAAAACCAACTAGCTTTACTAAAAGGATGAGCATTTAGGAAATTACAAAAAAGGCTTTGATTCTCGATGTTTAAACTTTTGGAAAGTAAACTTGAGTTCAGTTTTATATACCTAATTCAACTTTGCTTTGTCTGCAGGACAAGAGGAAATGGTTTACACCTCCTGTGAGTATTTCTTTGAATCTTTCCTGCTGTTAGTTTAAGAGTGGTTGTTGATTCTTAACCCACCTGAAGTCCTCTGTCATCTTCTTATTTGTGTAGCATTCTCGTAGCAGATTTAGAAGTCTTCTCACAATTGCAACCTCTCTTTTTAACATGTCATGGCCTAAGAAGCACTATTATGACCTTTAATTAATTCTTTTGCATTTGGTGTAATGGCTTTAGCTTAGAATTACGTTGTCTTTTCTTTTCATCCAAGCTATAATGAAAGTTGACTAAAACTTTTTTAGCTATGGTATTTCTCAATTATGTGTGGTTAACATTTAGCTGTTTTCTGCACAATTTGGACAATTATGTATGTTGTACTTAAGTGTGATGATATGATTAAGGGATTTTTTTGCCTTATATATATATGGGAAAAAGGAGTGTGTGTCTTGACACACAGTGTGTCAAGTGATGATCTTACGATTGAGATTTAAAAATATAAATGAATGGTCAAGATTAAGACATGATAATTTAATCTCAACCCTCCATCTCTATTGCTTTAATTTTAACCGTTGGATTGACACACCATGTGTCAAGACACACAACCCCTAAACCCTATATATATCCCAATTTGTTTGGGCAGTTATTTATGATGCAAATAAATGTGTTTTCTATTGGGGGTTGCCTTGAATTCATAATGTCCTATGCAATGCATTATCAGTAGCAGAAACATCACCTTAAACTTAGAGTACTTACTAGGTGCAGTATACTAGATGCATTAAGATTCCTGTTCGTGCTTGGACTTCTTAATTTAACCTAATGAATAAATAAGAGAATTGTTGCAAGCTAGTGCTACAACATCAGCTCTTAAACTTTGTTCTTGTCTGTTCTCATTTCTATTTGACTTCATTTATGTTTTCAGCCTTGGGAAGATGAAGTGAAGAATGCAACTGAGAGAGGAAGTCTTGTTCTACTGATGAACTTGGATCCAGCATCTGCTTCATCAGAAGTTGAGGTATTCATCATTACACTAATTATTTCTCTGTTAGTATGTAACTAGAATTTCCTCTGATGGTAGTTCTTTCCATTTTGACTGGTGTATGTGTATCAGCATTGCCGTACCATCTAATTATTTTGTTCTGAGGGACTATGTATTCATGTGGACGTTTGGGCCAATTCACCATATTTTTAGGGTGGTTCCTCATTAACTTATATATCAGATTAATCAATTTGATTGGGATGCTCGTCAGCGGACTTATGTAAACCATGATTTAATTTATATCTCTTATATCGAGTGGAGGCATGGAAGGGTTATGCTTCCACCTTCAACTAATAGCCTCCTTTTTTTCCCTGTCTTTGTTTCAGGATATAATCTGGCATGGTTGTCAGGAAAGTTGCACTGCTAAGATGATCGCGCGTACTGCTATCTCAAGTCCACACTCTGGTACTGACCAATTCCACTGAGTATTAAAAATCGTTATGCTTTTCTTAATCGCAGCTATATTGCATGAACCAGGGCAAGCATTGGCAATTTTCAAAACAAAAGATGTTGCAGATAAGGTCATAGGAAAGTTAGAGCGCGGATGCTTGATGCTACCCAGTGGAAGGTATGCATGTGACTCTTTAACTTTCAGCATTTTGAACAAAAAGCGTAGACAGGATGAAGGATTATGCCCCGTCAAACTATGTTCCCATCTGCATGATACAGAGTGGAAGGAGTGGATGTGTCAAGTTTGTTCTCTTGCTTGTTATTGGATATCTATCCTACTTCTTATCTTTGTAGCCTCTTCCCTCAAGTTTTTCTTTCTTAAATTGATAATTTTTTTGAAGAGCGTCTAACAGCCTAACCTATCAAACACATACACGATGCGTAATGTCTTATAGAATGTGGAAGTTTACTCTGTTTGAAGTGTTTGTGATAGCAGTCAAGTAATCTGATTCTCATTGAGTGATCAGTGTCAGTTTGTATTTTTAGAAGCCATCCTGTTTTGTTTGTAGGCCTCTTGTTGCCTGCACTGCAACTGCAAATGTCCCTGCGAAGCGAAATTCATTTCCTGGCCATCTGTTTATTGATAAAATCAAGTTCCAGATGCAAAAGGTAGAAGTATTTTCCATCCCACCACCACCCCATCCCCCCAAAAAAAAATCAGGAAAAGGAAAAATTTATGAGGGAAAAGGGAAAAAACCTTTAGCTGAATATTTCCTAACATAGTTCTTTTTAATTTTTTGGTGGAGCTAACGTAGTTCTTTTAGGTCATTATTTTCGGATTTTGTCTGACTTCTGACTGATGAGTCTTTTGGACTCTTCTTCTAGAATGGAGCGGTATCTACATTCCATGGTGCACAGACGAACACTCTTGAATATGATATGGCAAAGGAGTGGCTTTTGCATCAGGAAAGAACAACTTTTTGCTGGAAGAAGTTGTACAAGGTTTCTTCTAATCTCTAAAAATTTTAGCGCTTAGCTGTATTAGCTTACTTGGAACTGCTGCAACTTGTAGTCTAAGGTGTTTGTAGTTGTAGAATTCACTTGGTTCTAGTAATTAGATTTAAGAGTCCTGCAATCTCACTTGTTAGAACTGCAGATTAACATCCAAGAAATACAAGTCGCGGCAGTTCCAAGTTTAAGTGTGTCCATAGATTTTTATTTTTTTAATGTTTGATTGTGTACTTTTTTGTACTGATGTGTCGTTTGTTTTCTCTTCTTAGCTACATGGGGAGGAGTTGAGGAAGCTGAAGGCAAAACTCAAGCCAATGCAAGCCCAAGCTCAACTGCCCCAACTAGGACAATGACATACTTTTTTGCGGTTAGTGGAATCGGTGTCCTGTATTTTCCTACTGTAACGTTTGTTATTGCATTCACTTATTAGATGATTGTGATTATTTATACGCAAGCACACGGGTTTTGTGTTGGAACCTCTACTAGAAGATATGCAATGACGAGTGAAGACTACCCTGACCTTAGCATCAATTTTTGGTAATCATCTTTCATTTTCCAGTATACTTCACATCAATTTTGTTCGTACTAGGTTCTTAAGAGGGAAACTAAGTGCAATCCATGATAGTCACTTCTGGAGAATTTTTCGTGATTATTTCGCTATGGAAGTTTCTACTTTAAAAGAGTACCGTGACCTACCAGGTTTTCTTGAAAAAACAAGATGTGTAACAGTGTAACCATTCGGTTCTGGTGCCGTTTCGCCCACTAATCTAATGCTTTAAGAAGGCCTGGTAGGCAAGGGTATTGATTTTCCAACTTCTATGGCTAGCCCAATTAAACCCATATTTTTGTTGACCATGATCTCCTTCCTAATGCCTGCTTGATCTGTCGGTCACTTGACACATCAACACATCCTGCAACCGTTGGACCCCAAATCTTCTTAACGGAAACCATGAGAGGTTCTCTCTCGGGATAGCACATGCTTAAAAATTGGAAGGAGTGCTTTGTGCTTGTGCTTAAACTCAGAGTGCCAGTAATTAATCTCAGTATGTGTGGTCTGATATCCCTGATTCAGTTAAAAAGGGCTGCATAAGACTCGAAAGTCGTCAAGCCAAACAATGTGCTTAGTTGCACCAAATAAAGTTCCATGCGCTTGCATCCTGTGTTTACTAATCATAGAAACATGTGTGAAAACATGAGTTCAAGAGTGTAATTTTGTACAGCTCTCAGAATTTGAAAATATATTTGAAAGCTCCTTCTGATTCTACGCTGGTTCTTTCTTTGTGCTATCAGGGATAACACAATCGCAGCTGTAGTTTCAGAAGAGGAGCAGAGCAGTGACTAGGTTTTCTTTTTGGGCCATGTGTAATGGGCAAATGCGGCAGAACTCTGCTAATGGTTAGCTGCTGTACAGTATTTGCTGGTTTGTTGATGCATTAGCTATCGCTTCAGTTTAGTCTATATGTAATCTAGGTATTGGCTTAGTAAGTAGTGGTCTCATCGGCTTTCGCATGATTTTCTAAGATAACGAATCTGACTTTTATCATGAAGTTATGGGATCGCACTTATGTTGTTGCAGTCCATGTGAAATCCAGAAAATAGAACGCCAGTTGGTTTTGGTTCTGGCTAGTATAGTTGGAACGGTTGCTTCAATGATTCGGTGACTGGCAGTCACATGGGGTTCTGATACATGTTTCCATCTCTATGTAAAGATATGACTTGAAACGGATTTGACCTTGAAACATCCATGCTGATAAAATCGACCGATTTTCTTGAAGAAACAATAAGGATGGAGAACACGGATAATAAGGAATAAGAAAAAACCCAGAACTTAAATCTCCTAGAACCGGGTTTTAATCTTTTTACTGGTCTTGATGGTTAATGGACTTGTAACTCTGCGTTTGTGTTTGTAGGCGCTTGATCATGCCTTTCTATTTAAATACAACTGTTGGTTCGCGCTCCATGTAGGCACGAGCATCTTCTGAACCCAGTAAATCTAATATTGTTCTACAAACAATAAAGACTGAACACATGAGCTTTGTTCAAATGGTAGTGCCGTTCCATGACTCACCTTGCGGTCGAGATCAGAGTATAGGGTTTCTCCCTTTGTTAGCTTTCATCAATCTGCATGCTTCAAGATTGACTCGTCCTGATCATGCAAAGCTATAATGTGGATGCCTTGATTGTTTGTCCGAAGTTCACCAACACATTACCAATAGTCTCTGCAAGAGCGCGAGCCATCCTCGAACTTGTGAAACCTAGTGGCGTCCCTCACCAAGAACACCTTCCTTGGAACTTTCGACAAACCTTTGATGAACTCATGGCAATCTCCACAGATCCTCAAGTCCTTGAAAACCCTTATCACCTTTCCATCGTCTTCCATTCCACCGGATACAAGTGCGAGGCCTATCGCCAATCTTTCACTATGAACTCTCAAGTTCCCCATCTTGGACTTCTCTTCTACGTCGTGCAATGCAAAGCTAACATCAAAAGTATAACCCAGCTCTTCTTTTAACCTTCTCTCCACTTGCTTCAGCATTTTATGTATTTCGTCTGTCAACGGATGAGTATCGTCTCCACCGTAGAAGAAGTGTACCTCCTTGTCGATCTCGACCCAGCTTTGGCCTCCTACCTTCCTCAACCCTTTACTCTTCACTGCCTCTCTCACCTTTTCACGTTCTTTCCAACGGCCAGCGTTAGCATAGATGTTTGACATGATGACATAGTCTACGGGGTTATCATCGTCCAACTTCAATAGCATATTTCCTACTTCTTCTGCCATTTCGACATCTCCATGAACTTTGCAAGAACTTAACAACGTCTGCCACGTTCCTGCATCTGGTTTCATGGGCATGTTGTCTAGAACGCTCTTAGCTTCTTTCAAGCGTCACCTTAACAGGGTTTCTCGTTGACAGGGTTTAACAAAAATGCATATTTCTACCTATAGCTAAAAGTTAGGAACAAAAGTTGATTGTGTTTAACAATCAGTTTGATGTCAGTATGTATTTTGAGCATTGCATAAACTTAAACTCAAAAGATCGCTTCACCACTAAAAACACAATGTATGCAAGTCCATGAATATTCTCTAGGATAACTTGTATTCTCCGTCACTTGTACAGCTTACATTGTTGACGATAATGATACGTTCACAATTACTCGGCTCACCTCGAGACAAACAGAAAACTGCGGAACCAAAATCCCAATGGCGTAGCCACCTTCTAGCGCCCGAAAGCATAACCTCATGACCTGATCAGCAGCCGGCGAAACAAGCAACTCAGCTTCCTACTTACATTGGGGCTATCTGCTTAATGCTCAGGAGTCAATACTGAACAAGAAATCTTAAGCCCAGGAGGGAGTATTTCGACATGCGACTACCAGAACTAAACCACTGGCAGACCGCATACAACTATAACAGCGTAAACACAGCAATCCATGAACAAGCTACCAAAAAGGATCTGTGCCATAAACGCCATCTCTACTACTTTGCCTGCTTCTTCGGCCCAACAATAGTACCCATCAGCTCCTGCTGCAGACTTAGTGGCTTCTCGCCTTGCTCTCTCCAAGCTCCTTTGTTTCTCGAAGATGAGATGGTGAAGAATGACTGTGATATTGGACACCAGGACAAGAAACAGCGGTCGGAATTGTATAATGCTCCTTACAAGCGAGCTACTCACAATGGGAAATCCCATGTGTGATAGAACCACCAGGAATGCCATTGCTAGGGAACAGAACATCCGGGTCTGCTCAGTTGCAGATACGGCTGAGGAAACCTGTTGATATGTGAAAAGAACGTGGAGATGTAACCTTGCTGCCGATTGTCGCTGCCCCTGGGGAGATGGCTGAGGAGGTTGACGGACTGTTCTAGATGGTTCTGGTTGTGCATGGATTTCAGATGCAGGAGCTTTTGAGGGCATGCCCAACGTCTCAGATTTACGCGATAGCAGTGCTCTGCTGCCACTAAGGAGTGCATCAATCTGGTTAGAGTTGAAGAGTTCGTCATTCTTAGGAATAGTGTAGTTTGAAGGTTTGTCTTCTTCATTATGGAGAGCTGCAGGAAGAGAAGAATATCGTCAACTTGCCAGAACATTAATCTAAAAGTAAGAATTACGGATATCATCAAAATTGCAGACGTAGAAAGAGAAGAAACTAAGTCATCGAAATCTGATATCCTTCTGCACTCTGTTAATGATAGCCCTCAGCAAAATGTTGATTCTACATCAACATTTTGCTGAGAAAATAAACTTGAAATTAATAGGCAGAGCTAAAATTTGCAACCAAATCATTTTATAAACTAGAAGAAAGAATATTACTAGGCAGAATCTCTGGCTCAGAAAATAAACTTCAGAAGAACACGACAAGCTTCTCCAATCTCAACTTATTATTCATTCATAATTTCACATTCTATAGAAATTATTGACAATAGCAATACGGTTTAAGTTCACACTGTGATGATGTTGCTTTGATCTATCCACTTGTGATAAGAGGAATTTGACCTGACACAAGATAGAAATGCATTCAAAATGATCATCAGGGTGCCACGTCAAAACAGTGATATTTTATGCATGGGAAAACTAGCTCAGACTAATCAACAGTCTCATAGCATATAAGTAACACAAGTGGAAGATCACATAAGTGTTTTAAGGTACTGAAATGAGTTATCATTTTAAAGCACAAGATGGGATGTTCCATGATGACAGGAAATGATTTAGTTCAAGGTAGTGATAACATGAATAGAAATATTCAAATACACCTATTCTGTATGGAAGCGACTAAGATGCTGAAAAGCTTTTAACTCAGAAAAAACTCGGTACAGAGTGGAGTTCCAAGAAGTATTATACAGTCAAGCCCTGGTCAGAACAATGAGCATCATTCTGGAACGGACACAGCTCTGACAACCAGAGAAGTCGCAATTACTATACATTCTCACCCTAACAAGATATGAAGCACTAAACAGTAAAATAGTCTCAAACTTTTATAAAAACATAACAAAATCCCAAGCCCAAAGGAAAAATATAGTTCACTTGCACCATTGTTCCTAAGTTCAGAAGAAACTGAATCAACAAATGAAAAAAGACAACTCAAAGAGAATAACCATGGTGAGTTGGTCACTTGCTCGGAGGCACAACACCCATCATTCATCACAAATTACCCAAGAAATAAAAAATCTCACTTTTCTATATACGGAATGTAATGTAACTTCCTTAAGTTAGAAGAAATAAAAATTGCTGACTAAATAACTTTTTTTAAGTATTTATAGCGGTAAAATAGAACCCAATTACCCAAGAAATCCTGATAGATCTCTATCTTCATGTAGTCTTATTCATCAGCGAAATCTCACTCGGACATCAGATGTGATCCCCCATAGGTTCCGCTACTGCCATTAATAAATATCCCAAGGGATAAAAAGCAGATATGGATGCCAAGCCAAAGCACAAACTCTTAAAAAAATCAGACTAAAATCCTACACAGAACATGTGTTCTGTACCCGCCACGAATGGTTGAAGTTTTACGAGCCAGAACTTCGTTTCACCCTTCCCATATCTATAAAGACATATGCCTAGTTAGGGAGAAGTCATAAGAGAGGTAGATGAAAAATGAGGAATCAACTTAAGGAGGAGAAATGAGAAGTAATTATGAGAGATCTAAATGAACAATGTGAGATCAAGCGAAGGAGGAGGAAGGAGAAGAAGAAGACTGGCACATTTTCTGTTAAGACCCCTTAATCTGCAACTTATTTACACATGAACCAATGATGGTCGTGGAAACATACAGTTAGCCATTTTAATGATATATTCTTCTATTTTTTTGAAGATGGTCAAGGCAACAGAAAGAAAAATGAGAAGGATGCTGTTGGAATAGAAAGAGCAAGATAAAAAGGCCTCACATCAGAGTTGGCGCATCTAGAATGGAATAAAACTAAAACACACATGACTAAAGCTGTACGCCTCCACAACGATAAACTCTTCTATGAGATGGCGTGAATAGAAGTACACTTGTGGAAGATTTCCATTTCAGATGAGCGACAAAGTCTCTTGAAACTATGAAGGAAACAGAGATATGTATATTGCACATAATGAGTTCATGCACGTGACACAGCAGAGCTGAATTGAGAGAAAATTGTCCAACTTAGTTTAAGCAGCCCAGCCCATATGAGCGTCCCTGATGATGCTAATCAATGGAAAAAAAGAATGACTAATTGGGATGCTTGCGAGATGAATGTTGCATTACAGATTGAGTAAGATAAGTTATAGCACGAAGTTTGATAAAATAAATAAACCATTTTGATACAACTATGCATCCATCATAAAGCCAACTTAGCTTTTTCCCATATCTATAGACGCAATGTGTATACACATAATTTCTTGGCATGTCACTCCATCGTAATTTAAGCTTGCTTCGCATTCAATCATCTCTTGTACCTTAACTCTCCAGGGAAACAACTTCTTCGTTTGCAAATTAACCTTATGCACAACTTTCCTTTCAGACCCTGCTATCATTAAAATCTTCTGACAAGTGGGTATGTATTTGTATGAACAATGAACCTGATAACTAGTCGATAATCATCTCAATTATGAATCCATCAAGTATAATTATGGCTTCCATGGTATTGGCTTCACAACAATCAACTAATTATCCCTCAAGTCTAACGCTTGAACAACTTTTCCTTTCAGAACATTGCCGAACAGAACCATTCGCTTTAGAACCAACATAA
This sequence comes from Drosera capensis, assembly GCA_001925005.1. Classification (NCBI taxonomy): domain Eukaryota; kingdom Viridiplantae; phylum Streptophyta; class Magnoliopsida; order Caryophyllales; family Droseraceae; genus Drosera; species Drosera capensis. The sequence goes on from LIEC01012346.1 coordinate 75,574, forward strand.
TACTCCCCGACGTTCTAGTGCTGGATAATCTCAGCATCTCTATCCATATAAGCTTAACAACACAGAACATTTACATCCATCAACGACAACCGCACAGACTCATTCATATCATACTCCACCGGCACTTCACTCCCTCAATCACCAATCACAATTACGAAAACAAACTTCTCCTAACAACCGTGAATCCCCTCAAATATGACAACGAGGAATCAAACTTCCCTTCAGATATCAAGAAATTGGCAAAACCTAATAGCAAAATCGAAAACGACAGAGGAAGAGGGAGAGCGAGAGAGTGAGATGACCTGAGGGTTGCGCAGAGGAGGCCGGATTGGTATCGGAGACGGCGGCGGAGAAGACGGAGAGGTCACCGGAATCGTGCGAGGTGGAAGACGACGGCGTCGACGGCCGGCCCGTGATGAGGGCGAGTCGATCGGATCCTCCTTCGAGTATACGACGCCGTCTCGCCTCTCTGCCGCTGCTGGTCCCACTGTTCGAAATCTTATCTTCTTGCTGCCGCGATTTCACAAAGCAAGACCTAGAGAACCGTGCCGGAGATGATGATGCTGTCGCCGAGGGCAACCCTCCAACCTATTTATTTGAGTATTGGTTCGGTTTCACATCACGTTCAGTTTCATAAAAAAAAAAAATCAATAATTTTATTATTCATAATATAAAAATTATATTATTGATTCAAAATTAAAATATATAATTTTAATTATTATTATTATTTTATGATATTTTTACGTAAAATTATGTTTGATCGTCTTGCGAACTATTCATCGCTTAAATAATTTTATCACTGATCTAAATCAATAGTATGATTTTTATGAAATAGAGATAATGTGAAAAGTATGTTTGATGAATAATACAATTTGACTGTGAAAGTTGTTGACAACGCTACGTTTGGATTTATGAAATGAAATGAGATAAATACTCGTATCTTATAACTTGAAAATAATAATAAGACTATATGATTCCATTTCTAACATGATTAAGGAAAAAAAAGGAACTCATTCCTTGTTGTGAATGATTGACCAACAAAGTTGATGACCGATGAAACCAACTCGAGCATCCATCCTTCCTTAAAGAAATGGGGAGAACATTACACTCCAACGAATGCTTGTCTCTCATTAATTCTAGCAGAGATGACTCATACACAATATTTTTCAGTATAAAAGGAGAAGCATTCTTATGCATGAGACATAACGAAAAATCAATATTCAAAGTATTGCTTTTTATGTGGGTTATTCATATGTTTGTACATTGTATCTGCTCATCAGCTATAACATTTCTAACATGAATTTAATAATAACAAAATACACACAGGTTATAAAACCTTCAACAATTTTTTTAAAAAGTATAGATCATAATTAACTATCGAATTACTCTTTAAATCCCAACAAATACGAACACAGAATCAACATGGTAAAAGACCAAGAGGGTCTCCTGCCTCCACTGTCTTTTGGCAGTGCAAAGATCAGATTCAAGTACTCTACATATGAAAGATACAAAGCTCAACAATTTCATCAACTTAGTTTTGAATTAATAGGATCATGCAAGGCCAGTGATCATTTTGCATTTCCCATTCGTTGGAAGAGTTACCAGATCAAAAACATATTTTTCCAGGTACACCAGCAAAAAGGGCAGATTCCAAGAATCCACCACACTGATTACTTGTTACTACAAAAAGCAGCACTCCCTACACTTGACTTGAGATGCGATTCCTATATACTGGTAACATTTACACAACACTCAGGCGAACCACCTGCAACAAAAAATTTCCCTTCCACGAGGCAAAATTATAGAGAAAGCTCCCTGTTAATTGAGCTACAATCCTTCCCTAAAGCACTCATTGATCAGCTATCATTCTCCTCATCAGAATCAGCAACAATGGTCGTGTTTTCTTGACCCGCATCGCTACTGTAATGAGATGAACTTCCAGCTTCTGAATCAGGAACAAGTTCAGGGTAAATGGCTGAGTTACGAACAGGTCTCTGTCTCAGCCGGTTCTTCAGACCAGGACTAAGTTGGCTTCTGACCCTCGCTAGACTTTTATCCCTATGACCCACACCAGCGCCAGCTACACGGTTTGTCTTGTCTTCAGGCCTTGGCTTTCTGTTGTTACGATCCCTAAAACCACCGTTAATTGCAGCAGAATCATCTCTCTTGTTTTGGGATTCATCAGAATTATCACTGCTGTTGTCTGCGTCCTCATGATGGTAACTTTCTTCATCTTCCTTGTCCTCTTCAGAGTGGTGGGTGTTTTCCTCTACAGTGGGAGAACTAACGTTCGAGTCTTCATTTGAGTTGATAGTATTCTGTTTCTCGTGTTCATCATGCATTTCTCGTCGTTTCTCTTCAGTGGCCTTCCGTTTCCTGATCACTTATAGGGTTCAGAAATCATACTTCACAATAGTTGGCATATCTAGAGAACTGACAATGATAATCACCTTGAGACAGACATCAGTAAGTGTGCAAGGTACAGAAACATATCAATTCGACAGGGTAGAAATTTCTCCAAGCACCAATATACTAGTCCTCGAGATACATAAACCACAAGAATGTTGCGCAATAGGCTTCAATGTATAGGGAACTCGAAACAAAACCATTCTCATGAAAGGAAGATTGAAATAAGTACTATGCATTGCCCAAAAGTCCTGGAAAAAGAATAAGATATGATCTTTAATTTCTTGAGGTATGTCCTATAAAGCAAGAGCCTACAGGCATTCAAATAAGAAGAGATGACCATTTGCTCTGCACAAGTCACAAAGTTCCAACTTGGTGCTCCAGATTCTGTTTATGGATACAAGCTTAGTTTAATCTACGAACAGTTTAAGTATTCCAATAGGTTGTTCAGATCAAGAAACCTTTCTAAGCTTAACTTGGTGGACTAATTTTAGCGAGTGTCTCCACCTAAGATGAATATTAGCAACCTATCACTCCGTCCATTCTTCCAGGGTAAAGCGAAATTTATTGTCAATTGAACACTTTAGTTTGAAGAACTGGATCTGATGCACAAAGTTCACTTTATCTAGTAGCACTGAGAACGTTTTTTCCTTTTTTTTTCCAGCAATATGGTAATCCTAATATCTGTGTATTAAGAAAATGTGACCGTATCATTTTTCCCACGAGATTCGCATGTTGAAAGCCCCAAAAATATGAAGGTGAATATGTACTTCTCTAACATAGCATTGATGGATATACTAATACTATAGAAGAAGCATTGATTAAAGTCTCGTAATGATAGCTTAGAAAAAAAAAAGAGGGGAAAAAAACTAGTATGATATGCACAGCATTTTCCTCTATAGAGAAAAGGGAAAAAAACACTTGACACGACAAGAAATGCTACAGATGTCTCGAGATCATAGTTTGATCCCAATGCCAGAGAAAGAGAAAATCCTTCACAAGAAGAACACATGGACGAGCACAGAAAGACTCAAGAGGAGAGACCAAAACTATCATAGCAGGAAAACAAAACCACAACCACATCTACCAAGCACATTTGACAAATTTACAAGTGAAATTTGTAATCAACATCCTAAATGATTGGAGCAGATCATTTGAAATGGATTGATAGAACATGAACCTCCATTTGCCGCTTTATGTGAAACTAAATTCTAAACTCTGAAAAGGTAACCAATCAATGAGCAATACCAATTCCTATCAGTTATTTTCCAACACACTGAAAAGAATGCACCCATAAAAACCCAAACAGGGAAGTGAAAGCAGATCAGCTCAATAAAACAGGAAAGAGATACCTCATTTGTCCAATTGCCTCATCAACCATTTGGTCATACTCATCTGCATAATCATATATGAAACGAGAATTCATTCTCAGATTAGAACTGTTTAAGAAGGAAATCAAACAACTCATTAGTGGGTAAAGACAACTATGTCTCATACCAATTAGAGACAACAGGAACCAACTGCATTTAGTAGTTGCAACATCACCCATTCACATATTCTATAGATAGATGTCAAATGTATCAATAAGAACAATGACAAGAGGTTAATCCTGGTCAGCACGAATATATGTCCAATGCAAAATGTAATATTTCCTTCAAAGCCTCAACATGTTAGCTGACCCAACATATATTCCAACCTGCCATTGTTAAGGGTTGCCAGTGTACCACACATAACTAGCTCCAGGAAATCCAGAGCTCTGATTGAGTGTGGGAAAAAAAAAAAACACCACCAATATATGGTGTCAATCAGTAACTGAGCAAATTGCATTCAGCAATCAGCAGCATCTGATATTTTTTGAGCAACTTATCGTACCAAAAGTCAAAGTTTGCAAAATACACAATAGTTGCAAGTTTGAACTCAAATCACATGACACGTAGTCACACATGCTTCTTTAACGCTGTCGAGATGGTAGTCAACTTTTGACAGATTAAGTTTGTCAACATTGTATCAAAACATGAGCAGCATGAGGTCACTATATTTTCCATGCTGTAGGCCCGAGAATAGCAAGGAGTATTAAAATAGTAATGACAACACAAATTAAAGATTTTAACAAAATTGATATGTCAATGAACCATTCAACTAGAAGTGTAAGCTAGTGATTTGAGAACGCACGAAAATCAAATGCATGGCTGTATCTTTGCAATGTATAATGCATCATAGAAAATTAGGTAAAAAGCCTTTAATGACTGACTAGGAGCTCAAGTTACTCCAACTTTGCTCTTTGCCTACAGCCTTAATTTACTAATATAATTCATAACTGAAAGGATGCATTCTTCTGTAAACTAATACAGCGAACAACATTAGGTTTTGAAATAAAAGAATACAAACATAATAAGTTGCAATAAATTCAGGAAACCCCACCTGGCTTTTTTTTCTGAGAAAAAACCCCACCTGGCTTTGTAGTTAAATAAATGGAAAATTTGATTAAACATTGAAATCAGGTTCAGAAGATACCAAATGTATAGCTGACAGGCTTGCGATTGCGACAAGAACGAGTAGCTCCAACTTGAAAGGAGTGAACATCATTGAGGAGCTTTTGCGCCCTCTCTTTCTTTTTCAAATCTCGCTCTTTCTTCTATAAGAGGCAACAAAAACAAAAAACATAAGCAACAGATAATACTGCGATGCGATTACTTGAGGAAGAAAACAAACCCTAATCCTCCACCCCCCCCCCCTCTTCCCCCCAGCGACCCTCACACCATCAGCGCCACCACAAAAAGGGGAAAGGGGGAAAAAACAAAAAAGAAATAAAATCTTCTTGCTACTGCGAGACTAACTACTTCTTCAGTTCATACTAAAACATGGAAAACTTAAAATCTAACCTTCTGCAGCTTCTCAAGAGCTGGAATCGCATCAGTTTCAACAGTTCTACAAATTTCAATATCTGCTTTGATGTTACTAGATGACAACTCATCCTGCAGTAATTAAAGCACACGTTGAATGAGATGCCAATTGCGTATGAAAGGAACCAACAACATGAAAGATTTCAGAAAAACCCGTCGGGTAAAACAGCCAATTTGATGCATCCCAGCTTTAAGAAAAATGAACACTCACCAAAACTTTTCGAAATTCCTCAAGATTAGTTGCTAGAGTTTCCCATTGCATATGCTCTCCTGCAGGATTTAAAGATGCTTTGCCCCTAATTTTTGGATACTTGTATAGTTCCTTATAGAGTCTATAACCAAGGACTGAATTTGCTTCGTACCTACAAACATAGAGGTGGTTACCAACATTAACTGGGTTAACATGCCTCAACCTAATATATATTGGAACAAAATCTAGAATTACCAGTACGAAGTTCCATTTGAATTGACTCCAATCTTTTCCTTACGGAAGGAGGAAGCTTCTGTTTTTTGCTTCAACGTATCATTCACAAAGGAAAGGATATCATCTTGCTGTAAAAAGAGGCGAAAATCTAATTAATATAATAAACACTTATCATTGCTATGGATAAACTTTGAAACCTTTTAAGACTTTCAGAACTCTTAAAAAAGAATGTATGTAAAATAACTAGCAGAAAACCAGGGAATCAAAGTGTTAAACAGGTGAATGAAGCAAGAATCTGGGATCCCAAGAGGTGTAAAACAAGAAAATTACTAGCTAGGAAATAAGCTTAATAAGTAGTACATCAACTCTGATTTCACATAATGCCTTCAGCATCAACAGACGAACTTCAGGATCAAGTTCTTTATATTGAAGTATTTCCTCCCTGCACAAAAAAATAAGAATAAAAGGCAGTGAACAAGTGGGTAAAATACACTTGCAGGACACACAAAATAACGCACATCCGCATGCATGCACACAGATTTTGGAGGCATTAGCGATACCCTTTCGAAGCTACAAGAGGGATTTTTCCTTCAGCAACCTGCAGTCGAGCACCAGCGATAATATCAAAGCTTAAGGTGACTACAGATAAACCATAGATCGGGAACGTGGGTTGAAGAAATGAGGAAAATATAAATATTACCCACCCAGGGCCACCACGGAGCAACTTTTTTACAAAGTACTGTCACCCAAGCTTCTGAGGTTAGCAAGCTTTTATTCACAGGCGGTATACCCTGGGCATCAAGATAGAATGTTAGTGTCACCGTATAGAGATAGTGATGAGAATATGTTGCAATCAAAGATGAAGGTTATTTGCTTGCTTCTTGATTCACATGAATCATATTTTCCAAGCATCATTTCAGAAATTGAGTCTTTCGTGCCATTATATCTTGACACTATTGTATCAGATCCATGGGAGATGTAACTATTCAATGCAGGAACATTAATCTAGGTTGTAGTAGCAATACCATCAACCACAACTCCAACATAAGAGCTTTCCCTTTAACAAAGAAACATGCACACACGATGTTACATTTCATTCTTCAACAGAACCAATGTAGCTACAGACTGACAACTAGGATTAAATTTTCACAAGCTATTTTTTTTTTTCAACCATCCGTAGAAAGAGTAGCTGTACCCAAAGTAGGCCAAAATATGGCTTTTCTTCTTATTGATGTTAAATGAGAAATTGAACAACAGGAAGCCCCAATCATGGACTAAACCAATAAGGAGAACTTATAAGTTGTTGCATTCCAGAAATGTCAGGTAAACACACACTGAAGTTTCATGCAGCCAGTAGAATTAGTCCAGGACTACTTAAAAAACACCTGCTATCTATGGTCTTGCACTCATTGATTCCACCCAGAGTAAATATATCCAAGAAAGACGCAGAAAAAACTCGTTACGCACAATGATTCAAATCGCATTTCCAATTGCTATACTTTGCATAAACTTTCCCGTTAATTAGTCCTGAATTGACACTGATATTGCGGCTGCATTAAGCTCAAAAATATCCATAAGAATTATATGTGGGACCTTAGTTTCTTTACATCTACTAACGCATGACCTAGGGCTTGGACAATAACAGAAGGTATAGAAAGAGCAGAAGTAGCATAACAGAAGAAAAGAATCAACATAATGTTAGCATGAAAATTCACTGCAAGGTTTTTGGGGAAACCATTGGAGGCGAAGCAGCAAATCAACTTCTTGTAAAAATTAAAGGAGAATGCATACACAGAAGTAGAAGACTTCTGCCCATATACAGCTCTGGCGCCAGAAAAAATAAGTACAACCCTCAATCTACTAACATAACGAGAATATAATGTGGTACAGTTAACAAATTCCCTCTAGTAACAAAACAGGTTCATGGAGGATATCGCCATGTGGTTAATTGTGGCACACTGTACGGACTCTCAACCTACCTCCCAGCCCTCCTCTAGTACCATAACAAAGCCTTGTAAAAAAGTCATATCACGCCAAATCCAGATCAACCTTGTACAAAACACAAGCACTTCGACACAAGTAGTCATTCCTGACATTGCAGTAACAAATTTCTCATCCTGATAATACCCTTGAACTCTACTGAAATGCAAGCCTCAACTATGATGATAACAAGTAACCGCACAACCAAACAGGCCTCGTCGTTGTATCCATCACCAACAAAACCAGAAGCCACACACAACAACACAACCAATCACCCCACCCCTCACACATCAAGACAAAACAAAACCGCAACCACCAACACTACGACCAACCACAAACCTTGAGCAAGCCGACATGAAGCCTAGCATTCTCATCATCCCCCCTAATCAAAGCCGTCTCGATCTCCTCCGCAGACATCCTCACCTCATCCCCAATCACCGGTTCAAACGCCTGCACACACATACACCGAACCCCCAAAAAACCATCAGACAACACAAAATCACAAATTCCCAAAACAAACTCGTTTTCCCTTACAATGAGGAAATTGATCACGGACGCCAGCTCCCATCGCCCCCGTAGCCGTCCCCTCGCCACCTCGATCTCATCCCCCAATCCACCCCCGCGGGCGTCGCCTGAGACCACGTCAACAGCTGGAGGCTTTTCATCGGAACTTCTAAGCCGGCGACCGGCGCCGGTGCCGGGCATGGTGGGGATGTCTGGGGATTCTGTGCCTAGGGTTTGATGAGGAGAGGGGAAGTGGAGGAGGCAAGGACGAGTGAGGGGGAGTTGGGGTTTGTGAAACTCCCGCCTAAAACGATTGAGCGTAGCGTGGGATGTGAGGATGGGGAGGATTTTTGCTGTGATAAAATGGGAACTGGGAAATGTATGCGTGGTTTCGGGAAAATGCTGTAATGCGGGTTTTGGGGATTTCTATAGTGTTGATTTTGGGTCACACTCCTCTATCTAATAAGGATTTGTTAGGTTAATTTTAAATCAGTTATATTATCTTATTTGTAAAGAGGAGAAAAAATAGTTGTTATTTTTTTTAATTTTTGAATATTTTTCTTAAAAAAATGGAGTCAGTTTTGTTATTTTTTTTCGGCTAATAGAATTGATTTAAAATCAGTCCCACACAAAACTTAATCAGGAGAGAGGATGAAATTCGACATTCAAATTCTTAGATCATTTGCAGTAGTTTTTTTTAATCATATAGTGTCATTCTTTTAACATATTCTTTTAATATATGGACTTGGCTTATCTAGAAGATTCTCTATATTGATTTTCTAAATTGATATTCTAATGGTTTTGATATTTATTTTCATAATTTAAATTTTAAATTTATTCTTCAAATACTTTTCGTGAAGGACGATCATTTAAATGAATTTTATATTTATTTTTAAAATTTAATTATATTTTTTAAGTGTAAAATTGCATATTGACTTCTTAAGTATTCGAATTTGCCATATTGACATCCTAAACCTTTATAAAATAGGCACTTGGGGACCCCTTTTCTACATCCTGCCGTCAACTCCGTCCATTGCCCACACAAAAAGTCTACTCTAAACCCACATCATCATCTCTTCTCCTCAGCCCTGCACTCTCTCCAGCAAATATTTGGACGAAGTCGATGTTCATTGCCTCTTCTTAGTAGCAAATATTTTAAAGGTTTCAGACTTGGGGTTTTTGGGTTCAGAAATTTGGAGTTCAGAATTGATAAATCACCTACGGGCACCTGTGCTGTGAATTTGGGATCGGAAATCGAATTGGGAAATTTGAGTGTTGGCACTCGAGGCGTGAAACGAAAATGGTTGCTCGATTCCTTGTGGGTTACTTTTTTTTTCCTTTTTCTTTTTAAAAATATAAGACTTCGTATTGATTTTTTTAGAGTTGGTGTGATCTGGACTTTATCCTGTGTTTGGATTTTTTAAGACGATCAGTGCATATTACCACCATGAGTGAGATTTTTTTATAGACAGGATTTTGTGATGATGTAAAATTTAGTAACTGCTGAATTTGGATAACATAGCGGATCAGGAGATTATTGACTTGATAATGAATTAGGAGGAAACAAAAAAGGAGAGACAGTTGATCTCTTGAGTGGAGGATAATGAAAAGGTTGATTGATGAAGATGAAGAAAGGGCAGAGGAAGGAGAAATAGGGGAGGGGCATAATGGAGTGAGGCAAATTATAGAAACTAGGGTTTTTATCTTTAAGATTCTGTTAAAATGGATGGATGTTTTAACTTTTGCATTTTTCCCCCTGAACGGAGGAAGGGTTAAATACATATTTATATAGTTTGGGACATTCATCCGTCAAAGTTCAGATGTTGAAATGCTATTTTGCCTTTTTAGCATTAAGTTATGAAGTGCAACATCTTATTGACGGATGACAAACTATAGGATATTCATCCTTTCTTACAAAACTGTTATTATTAGAGTATATTTCTATGCGATTAGAGTTGATGCGGCAAACAACATTCAAACATCAAATCCACCATAAATAAATAAAAAACATTTACAATTCTAAAATCTCAAAAATCAGTTTTTAAAAACAAACATGTTTTTCAAAACTAGCGGAAGTAATTTAATGTGTGTTTGCAAGCTTTTACAAAATACTCCCTATATGATACAGCATGGAATAAGAATCCCCCATCCATATAATTCAAAAATTTCAAGAAACCAACACATGTTTTTTGATAATTGTCTTTTTTTTTTTGTCAATCAACAAAACAAAGCTTTTTTAACAAATTTTTCATTATAGATCGAAGAAAATCATTGTGATCAATAAAGATCTTTGTTCGCAATCGTTATCATCATCATCGATTGATTTTTGATTGGTTTTGCAATTGATGACAAGAGCATTTCTATTTGTAGATTTGGTGATAAATCTCGATCATTTCTAACCACTCTAATCTCGATTTTGAACAAGTTATTGAATGTAGTGGAATTGTATTGGATTCTCGTGCTTTGACTGTGTTTTCATATTGTCAAAATAAAATAGTACGTCAGTTTATTGAAACAAGGGACCTGAATATTGTCGTTCTTTCACAATCTCAAACAATGCGTTACTATAACGAAACAGGAACTCTGAAATAATTCTGCATTTTTTGGGACTTAATTCTGCACTTTTTGGGACTTCTGGTACACTAATTGCCAACAGTGCATGGTTAATTCGTTTGATTTTTTTTTTTTTTTAAACCAACAACAACATGTGTATTGTTTGAATAACACTGACATCCTATTTCAATGAAACAATACATCTGTGTTATGTAAATAGTATGTATAATTACTTTGTTCATGTAAACAAAACAAAGCAAGTTATGTTTTAAGTTTGTCAATGTTGTATTGATTTCTATTGGTTTCAAGGTGCACTGAACGCTCTAAATTTTTCTTTAGGTTACTAAATCTAATAAATGTAACGTAGAATCATTTGATTTGAATTTTATGCATGCATTCGTGTTCGTATCAATTGATTTCAGTTTTTTTTTCCAAAATTTGAACAACAAAGTCGTAATTTATCAATTTTAATCTTTTCTTGTTTGAATTTGTTGTTGAAAACAGAACATCATTTGCAAATGTTGAATTAAATTAAATTCGAGAGTTGATTTTGATTGATAAACGATTTGAGTTGGGTTTACATTTCGATTTAAAATGAGAGATAATTCGTCTTCAGTGGGTCTTTACATTTTTTTCGTGGATTTGGATGATTTTGATTTGGGTAATTGAAAAGTTATAATATTAGGAAATTATTTTCCCAAACTTATATGGAAAGAATTGAAATGCTCCATGGACAAAAAGCATCATACGAACAGGATGAATACACCTCACATGAACATACTTCGACCAAGGGCTTCACATTCACACCCCATGAACATACATCCTCTTAATTCCCCCACCATTGATCTCCTAATTGATCCATCGTCACATTTTGCTAGCCTTTGCTATTAAAGAATGCTGGAGTATTAAATTAAAATCCAGCCAAACACAAAGACATACATGATAAAAACGACAAAACTCTCACCGCCAGAATACACGACACATGAAGCCTAAGTCGACAGTTATTCCTAATTCAACACCTAAGCTTAACAAATCGTGCTTCGCATCTTCAAAATCTGACATGCCTCACCCATCATCAGCGGCATCCCCCTAACAGGAGCGACATATAGGGCACGAAGAGCTCCGCCGTCGATGTCGAGGTGAGGAGAGAGAGATCGGAGAGCGGTGGCGACTGCGGTGTCGGGTGAAGTAGAGGAGGAGACGAAGAGGGAAAAGAGGGGGAGGAAAGGGCGAAATTGGAATTTTAATGAATATTTTTTTATTTTTGTATGGTTACGTTATTTATTGAAATTTATTTATTTTTATACTTTATAATATTTATTTTGTAAAAGATTTTTCAATTTTTATTTAAAATTCTGAGATTAAATAGATAATGTATGTCGGGACACCCTTGCCATACATTAAATTAGTGTAATAGTGTGCATCTTAGATTAGATTTGAGTATTTAATTTATTTTTTTAATCTAACCTAAGATTATTTTTTTATTAGATGCTTTATCGTGTACATGATTTACCATAGGCAAAAAATTATGTAATTAGATATATATTAAATTTGATTTGATTAGATTATATATTAGACTAGACGAGAAACATTAGAAAGATTAGATTAAGAATTAGATTTGTTTTTATTCTTTTATTTTCTTTTTTAAGTAAAATTGAGACTTGTATTTTATTTAAAAAATGGTTTGCCGTTTGTAATGTTCAATATATTTTAGTTTTAGAAAAATAGGATAATTAGATGTATATTAGATTAGATATTATATGTACAATCGTGATTTTTTTTATTAAACTAAGATCATTTGATATGTGTAAATATTTTTTTTAAAATATTTATAATAAATAATAGATTTACTCATGATGCTTCTGCAAATGAAGTTTATATATTTTGATTTTGATTTTGATATTTTACAAATTATTTTTGTAATTAATTTTTTATTAATGTTTAGATTTGTGTATTTTGATAGTTTGTAAAATTTCTTTTGTAAAAGATTTTTAAATTTTAATTTTTTTTTTCAAATTTTTGTGATTAAAATGGATGGGGTCCATTTAATTTTCTTTATTTATTTTAGATTAGATTAAATTTGATTTCATTATTTTATTTTCAATTTTAAGTATAATTGAGAATTTTATTTTATTAAAAAATTAAATGATTTATCATTTATCACGATTCACATGCTTAAACGTCAAACAAAATTATATACACACACTAAATTTTACATCATCCTCATCATAATCATTCTCAAACGACTTACAAAATCCGTGAACGCGAGCAACTTTTTTTGTCGAACTCGACCACCATTCAGGTAATCAAACCTGGCTTCGTGGTCGTGATAGAAGTTTCTATCATCAAGATTGCCGTTGAGATCCATGGGCACATACGAGTCCAGGTGCTGCTCTTCGACCTCGTCGTCAACGTCGTTATCGTCCATTGGAAAGTTGAAGCGTCGAAGCTGTTGGAAGTGTACGCGTTGCTGCACTGCCAAGTGATTCTTCTTCATCGTCGAGCTTGAGAGAGAAAGAGTTTCACATGGTTCGACGTCAGATAAAATTGTATAATTGCATATATACTACAGTTTCACATCACCCTCATCGTAATCATCCTCAAATGAGTTTGAAAAAATCCGTCAACGGGAGCAACTTCTTCAGCCGAATCCAACCTCCATTCAGGTAATCAAACCTGTCTTTATCGCCGCGATAGAAACTCTCCATCATCGAGGTCGTTGTCGAGGTCCATGCGCGGATACGAGTCCAGGTGCTGCTCATCGACCTCGCCGTCAACGTCGTCGTCGTCCATTGAAAAGTGGAAGCGTCAAAGTTGTTGAAAGTGTACGCGTTGCAGCGCCGTCAAGTGATTCTTCTTCATCGTCGTGCTTGAGGGAGAAAGAGGAGGTGTCGGCGGAGTGCTCGATGTGACGCAGAGTGAGGACCGAGAAGGTTGTGACGGTGAGAGAAATGACGTGGAGAAAATTGGGGGCGAATTAGGAAGTGGGCGGCGCCAGAATTGCAATTTTGCATTTTATTTATAAAACTAAAATATAGTGAAAAAACAAAATTTTGATAATACACTTCTTTCTTAATTTAGTCCGAAACTTGTGTTGTGAAAAAATTCATTGATACTTGCTACTTTTCTTATATTTCTTCCGTCTCATAAAAAAACACAACATTTGTTTATGTCAACAATAAAGTTTTTCAAATTACGAATCGTTCGTTGAAAAATCAAACATTATTTTTCGTAAAATTATCGTGAAACAGTAATGATAATTTAAATTATATACTTCAATCTTAAGTTATTGACATAATTTTGTTACGTTGTTAAGACGAATAACGAAATTTTTTAAAATACGTGCTAAATAATATAGTGATGATGCAAAGTTATATTTTTTATAAAATAGAAAAAGTACTAAAGAAAATTAAGAAATAGTAATACTTTCTATTTTATTAATGAAATGTTAGACGTAATGACTTTTTAATGAAAAATCACAAAAAAAAATCACAAAAAAAATCGGTATAGATCGTGAAATTTTTATTCTAAGATCTCCTTACAAATCGATTTCAATGAGAAAGTTTTTTGGACTCTTGACCCTTTCGATGTGAAAATATCAAAAAAATAGTAATTTCATTAGGAAAATATTAAAGATACTGACGTTTTTTTTATGAGATCTTTTTACAAACCAATTTTAATGAGAGTGTGTTTTAATCCTGGCATTTTTTTTATAAATATTGTTTTGAATAGAAAGTGTTAGATGTGATGATGTTTGTTTTATAAAAATAAATACGTTGAATTTTGTTACGCTTTCTGACCCATGGATAGTAAAAGGATTCTAGATTCCTAAATGATTTTCTGAACATGCTATTTTTAAAATTTTTGATTTTCATAATATTATTTTCAAAAAAGATTTCCCAAAGTCTAGTCTATTTGGAGACAACAGTAACCCAACTCAATCCACCATATGATCTCATCAAGATCAAGACCTGAGACAAATCGTGGCCGCTGATCACCAGCACGCTCTCATACTCATCATCACACAGAAAAGAGAGAGAAAAAGGAGTGGGATTAGTGTTTGAGAAGCTCTTTCACTCACTGCTTCCCTGATTTTGATGCATTGAAAGAGAAAGGAGAAAATGAAAGGATGAAAAAGAGTGAGAGTAGTACTTGACAAGCTTTGATTACAATATTTTTCACTTACAATATTTTTCACTCCAAAGCAGGACCCTTCTTTCACACACATTATTCTCCAACTTTTCCCCATTTATTTTTACAGCATTTGAAGGCCATCAATCATCATTTTCTTCTTCTTTGAAAGGCATCATTCTCTCAAAGTCTTCATTGAGGAGAAAAAAGAGGAACCCATCAAGGTCTTTTTGTTTTGTTGCTTGTAGTTCTCTCTTTTTTATTCTTGGAGTTTGATTGATTGATTGCTTTGGTTGATTTCTTTTGATGAAATGGGATCAAAGTGAGTGGTTCCTGTTCTTGAGTTTGTGGAGAATTGAAGTAAAAGATTATATTTTTTTGTGAGATTTTGATGTTTTGGCGGTGATTTTGCTGATCTCGAGGATCTTGCATTGTTGTAGTTACCCACATTCTTGATTTTTCTCATATCGGAATCTTTGATTTTGCTTGTGTTTTGGTGTTTGATGCTTGGTTTGGTTGATTTGGTGGAATTTGGGGATGGGTTGATGTGTTTGATGATTCTAGGGTTTGTGGGTTTTGTGTGAAATTTTAGGTGAATTGGTGAAATGAGGACTTCTCTGAGATGGATTTTGTGGATTTTGCAGAGATATGGTTGAAATTTTTGATCTTTTGTACTGGGATTTTCTGATCTGTGAAGACACTCATCAATTTCAAGATTTCCTGAAATGGGTTTGGTGTTTTTTTATCAGAACTTGATTTGACATTTAGGGCTCTCAGTTTTTTAGGCATATTCTGCTTTCTTGATTAAGCATCAGTGTATGCTTGATTCTTTGATTATTTTACTATCTTTCCACTTTTAGTGGTCATTAACTTGCAATTTAGCTTCTTTTCCGTCCAACTTTTCTTCAAAGTTTCAGTTCACTTTCCTGTTTCATCTCATTTGCTCATAGATTGTTCTATCTAGTATATGGCTTTTCTTCAAGTGATCAAAACTGCTATTTGAGGCCATCATAATTGGCTAATGTGTGTGTTATCCTCGTCTATATTTGTGTTATAGTCTTAGTAGATGCGAACATCTGTCAAAACCTTACATGATTCAGATATTCTATTTTCGAAGATCCGATTTTGCTAACATGCTTGTATGATATTGTGTTAACAACGTGTATCGATTTTGCAATGCAGATCAGGATTTTGAGAAACTATGCTGAGGAAAAGAAACAGATCGACACAGAAGGAGCTACAAATGGGTCAAGGGACGACGTATTCTGGTTCTGATGGCTGCTTGCAATCGGGTGTCGTGGGGCAAAAGCAGAAGACTAGTTCATTCTTCAATGTTCCCGGTTTGCTCATTGGATTGACTCCAAAGGGTGTCTCGGATTGTGACTCAGTGAGGAGTCCAACTTCTCCTCTAGATTTCAAGTTGTTCTCGAATTTGGGTAGCGCTTTTAGGTCCCCGAGGTGCTCCCACGAGGGGCACCAGAAGAGTTGGGATTGCAGCAAAGTCGGGCTCGGCATTGTTGATTCTCTTCATGACGATGATGATGGAAAAGTCTTTGGGAATGTCGTGAGATCGACTAACAGCAAGAGTATAGTATTTGGTCCACAGATTAGGACCAAAAACCCGAACTCTCTGACTCAATTTTGTTCCTCCCCGACTCCCAAATCATTGCCAAAGAACTGTGCTATCTTCCCTTATACTCAATTGAAGTCTCCTAGACTTCAAAAGGGTAGCCCTGATGTGTTGTTTGAGATTGGAGAAGATCCATTGGAACCATATCCTTTTGCTGAGGTTCGGTCTTTTTCGTTGGACTCCAAGAGCTTGGGATCTCATGGTTACGATTTAGCTGACCGTAGATCCCACTCCGGTAGTTCTAGGAGTTCTGGTTTGGGGAAGGCATCGACACAAGAGGACTCGTCTTCGAGGTTTAGTGGAAAATGTCCTAACTCGGTGGATATATCACAGGACAAGCTGAGCACAGCTCCTGTAGTGGTTGGCTTTAGCAATGGATTTGTTGGGAAACTTTCTCCCAGCGAAATCGAACTCTCTGAGGACTACACATGTGTGATCTCACATGGACCTAACCCTAAAACAACTCACATATTTGGTGATTACATTTTAGAATGTCATGCCGGTGAGCATGATTCTAGAAAGATGAGATCGGGTGTCGGTCTTCCTGAGGTTGAGAAATGCTCAATGTTTCCTGCTTCATACCCTTCTGATGAGTTCCTGAGCTTCTGCTATTTTTGCAACAAAAAGCTCGAGGAGGGCAAAGACATTTACATGTTCAGGTTCGCAGCTGGTTCATTATGCTTTTCACTTGTGTTCATAGTCTTATGCATCATCTTATACTAACTTGATTTTTCGATTGTAATACAGAGGTGAAAAAGCATTCTGCAGCTCAGATTGCCGTTTGGAAGAAATTTTGCTCCAGGAGAGCGAGAACAAAGCTGTTGGACAGGCTTCTAAAGCATTGACCTCCCTCCGAGACCATGATGACAATTTTGAGAGCGGCATGTTTGTCGCTCTATAGAGACAATCTTGATCATGATCCTGCAACTGTGATGTCCACGATTGATGAAGCCATGACAACTCGCAAGCACTGCTGATCATCCGTAATAAAGAGCTGTTTTTTTTGGGGTGGGCGTCTGTTTGCGGCCACGGATGATTGATTCGGACGGATTCATCTTTCGTGGTCCTAATAGTTGATGGATTGCAAACAATCTGTTTTCAATAACTTGAACTTGTCTCTATTTGCGGATCTAGGTAAAAGGATTGTAGCCAATACTATTGGCATGAAAAATATTTCATTGCTCCTTTTTTGGTGCTCCATTTTTCATGGAGTTGTCTATGACTTCCGCTGGAAATAATCGAATGATATATATGATATTGATATTACGGTATTACCTAGTCATTGATCATGATCGTGAGATTCTTCTTTGATCTGTCTTCTGAAGTTGGTGTCGGTTACTTCCAAAGGTTTAGTTCCTTGGTTTTTCAGCAAAATATCCTTGCCGGGAAATTACTATTCCTGAGTGAGATTGTTTGCTGATGTACTTCTAGTTCAATATCAAGTTCAGCGTGCTAGAACGACTGATTATGGCATACGAAGCCAATCTAGAACGACAGTTCTCTTGCTGTTTTCTTCTGTGCGACCTCGAACTTGAGGAATGAATCTGTCATTACGGTCATTATCTCGTTGCACATTGTTAACCGATCAGAAACGGCGCACTGGGTTTTCTTTATAGAGCAATGCTAATGTAATTCTTATGCGGACGCCATTGTCGTGAACCTTGGTGGTCTATGATTAGTTTAGTCAGAGACGATACTATCTGTTGAAGTAGCTCCTTGTGTCTAGTAACATCATAAAATCGCGATAAAAGTATCTACAGCCAGCATACCTATACAGATGCGTCTTCTCCTTCATCGAATCCTGCATCCATGTATGTTGAAAATTTCAATGCTGTTGTTTCTAAATAGAGCGAAGAAGACTACCTTGGTCCTCATTTCATGCGATATGAGCTTTGCACGAAGATTTTACGACCCTTTGTGTTCGAAATCATAAGCCATATTGGTGACAGTACATGGTTGCAAAACTTCTTAATGTGGAAATACAAAGGCCAGATCTGATACCATTCCACGAACATATTTGTGGGGAGTAAAGAGAAGGGACCAAGCTATAAAATGGACCACCATCTTTATTTACATCATTATTCACCCTTCACAGATGCATATAAATTGTCTTTCTGATGCGGAAATCTGTGCTCGTCATCCGTCATATCCATACTGTGTAAACCTTCGGTTATTTGGATTAGTATCCAGAATTCTCATCTTAATTGAACCTACGTCTTCTAAAAGAACTCACTTTGAAAAACTATTGGATTCATCAGATTTGAAACTGATCGAGATAATATATTTCTTTTATTTTATTTAAATTATAAAAAAAATTCTAGATCATCCCATTTAAATTATAATTTTTTCTTATTTATCAATTTTTTCGTACAAAAAAATCAAATTACCTTTATTTTTTCACATCAACCTACCCATCATCATTTCTTTTTTTTTTTTTCCCTCATCTTTATTTCTCGTACTCACAAATACAATTAGACATGAGACGAAGAAAATAACTTACCGTAAGTTTTTTTTTTTTTTTTAATCAATGTCCAACTTAATTTGTGTTCTACGAGACCTGTAAGCTACTGATGAACACACAGATTGTCCTTTGAATTATTGAACATGAAAATTCGGTGGGAGAGGGTGAGGTGGATCATGTACTCACTCAATTCAATGTGTGAAGGCAGGTCCATTATTTACTATGTCTAAGATCCCAAGGTTGTCTATTGATACTGAGAGAATGAATGTCTCATATCCATTGGACAAACTCCAATGCTGCCTCATTTTCGGAATGGGATCATCAGGTAGTTTGCATTTTATCCAATGATTCCGATTTATTTGATGGGTTAAAGAATTTATTTTTATTTTTTGATTGTGTTTTCAATAGGGTTATATTTATTAAGTTTTTTTTAAAGATTTTTTAGGATTAATATTTTATTAATATGATTTTAATTTTTTCCCAAATTTTTTAAATATAAATAAAATAAAAACACATCCAAACTGGACTATGCTGTTGACTCCAATAGCCGAGGATACCGTTCCTTCATTTTCACCCTTTCATTCTTCTTGGGAACAACTACTTGAAAATGGATTTTTGCTATTTAAAACTACAAATAAAACGTCGTTGCCCATGATATCTTACTTTTTTTTTTTTAATTTTTTGTTGTTGTAAAGCACCGTGACCTGTGACGTCTTAGATTCATTCAGTTTTTTATTAGTGTAAAACGTTGTGGCTCAAAACGTCTTAGGTTTTTTTACTGTTTTCCTTTTTATTTTATGTTCCTAAAATTCAAAAGTTATATAAATCTTCTATTCATCGTAATTTTTGAATCATCATTCGGATTAATTCGATTCAATAATAAAAAATGATCAATTCAATTTTTTATACAAAATAATATCAATTAGTGTTGATTATCAATAAGTGATTGTTTTCAATCGTATTTATCGAAAGGTGATACGTGACTTTTAATTTATCTACTAATTCTTATTCTTTCAAAAAATAAAATAAAAGTGATCTTTCAACTTTTATCCCTTTTATATCATTTCACAATATTCGCCTCCCTTTCTTGATATCGATTATTGCTTATTTAGATTTAAAAATTGAATCCTCATTCTTTTCTATCTATAACTACCAAATTTCATCTACCATCAACTCCACCACCTCTAATCACGATCATCACCATCAACCATCATCTTCTTCATCCTCTCGTAGGCACCACCACCGAACACCATTGTCATCACTCATTTTCATCAATATTATCAATACCATCTTGGAAATCACCTTCAATAGCAATGAATATCACTGCCATTTTTGTCGGAAACCACCGTCTCATCCTTTTTCCCCTTCCGTCCACGATTCATCAAATGGGTTTCAGATGTCAGTCAATTGTGATATTAAAAAACGATCTGTGTGGGATAGTTAATAATTTTCACTTATTTGTGATCTGGGAGATGTTGATGGACTAGGATCCATAAAGATCATATTCTTTTGACGTCGCAATGAAGCAAAATCAAGGAATAGTGCGTTACTTTATGGGGGTTTACGACATATCCTTTGATTGCAA
Organism: Drosera capensis; assembly: GCA_001925005.1. Taxonomy (NCBI): domain Eukaryota; kingdom Viridiplantae; phylum Streptophyta; class Magnoliopsida; order Caryophyllales; family Droseraceae; genus Drosera; species Drosera capensis. The sequence continues at coordinate 96,151 of LIEC01012346.1, forward strand.
AAGGCATGCAGGACACATTGTTTAATCCTTTCGGCCACTATTTGTGGGGGATTACAACATTTCCGATTTTAGGCTTTATTTTTTGTAGCAGTACATTTTCTCTTATAACAACCGACCTCAAACAGTATGTCGGAAAATCAATAGTGGTGCATCGATGGTCATGGGGCACATTGATTGGGGTGATGGTGTTTCTTCTTGAGTGCACTGTTTCACTCTTACCTGCACTGTTTCCGTTAAATGATATAATAACGGAACATACGGAACATATGTATAGAACATGTCAAGAGAGTTCTTACATGAGTTTCATATTTATAGAGCGTATAGTAAAAAATATGCTATAGAATATATTACAATAGCTATATTATATAACGGTTATATTCTCCACTATAACGACCATATTGAGTACTATCTATATTTTAATATATTCTAATATCATCCCTCAAACACAAGATAATTGAGTTTGGATAGAGGATCTGACTATGAATCTGAATATGAAGAGATCAAATTGAGTTTGGATAGAGTGGCCACATTAAAGTGACTAGTGGGCTACTGGGCCTGGGCCGGTGCTCATTGCTGGGCCTGGATCTGTTAACTGCTGGGCTTGGGTAGTGATTAGAAGCTCAAAGCTTTTGATGGAAAAGAGGAACAGTTAAGGTAAATGGAAATGCGATGGTTGTTTGACCGTTTGATCGGCCTCTCTCTTCACTCTCACTTCCCTTCCTATTTCTTCCCCCTCTGAGAGAAACTTGAACCGAATCGATGGAGATTGAGGGCGGCGACGGAGCGAAGATGGTTGTTTTTCTACGACGAGGAGGAGGAGGGAGATGGAGAACAACCGATGACTCACAGCGGCTGACGATGGCTAGTAGTGGTGGTACGAGATAAAGCGCGATGGTGGCCGAAGAAGCCCTTGGCGGTGTCACCTGGGCAGAGGGAGATCATCGGTGAGGTCGGACAGTGATGACGACGTATGGCAGCGAAGCCTGGTGTGGGTTGTTTTGTGGTGGAAGATGGTGCGACGGCACCGTGTCTGGGTTGACCGGATAGGAAGCTCCGATGGTTGACCGGAGCTGCTTGAGGTGACTATCTACGACGGCCGCGGACGGATCAAAGACGTGGTCGTGAATGGTGGACGCGGCGGGCACGAGCAACGGTAGCGAACAAGTTTGAAACTTGGTGGTTTGGTGTGAAATGGAGTCTCATGGCCTGTGTTGGGGATGGGGTATGCGTCGCCTGGGCTCTATGGTAGTTGGTACGGCCGATGAAGACGTAGCGGAGACCAAGGAGGGCAGATATGGAGGTGGAGAGATTGTGGCCTCGATGACCAGATCTGGAGAGATGACTGCGATGACCGGATTTGGAGAGATCGGCCACGAGCACGGAGAGATCTGGAGGCAGTGGCTTACCCGACGAGTGGTGGCTGATGGCACCTCCTGTTAGCGCAAGATAATGTGAGATGATGGTGGATGTTATGTGGTGTGAGATGATGGTGGCGGAAGCGGTGAAGGACCTGGATCTCGATCTCATGGGATCCCGATTGGTAGATAGGACCAGACGATAGTTGGTGGCCGTATTTAGATCTGGATCTGGATCTCACGGGATCCCGATCGACAGACCGAACCAGACGACAGCTGGTGACCGTATTTGGATTTGGATCTGGATCTCACTAGATCTGCATCGACAGATCGGAGCAAACCTTGCTCTGATATCATGTTAAATGATATAATAACGTAACATGTATATAGAAACATGTCAAGAGAATTCTTACTTGAGTTCTCTATTTATAAAGCGTATAATGGAGAATATGCTATAACTGTTATTTTTTCCATTATAACGATCATATTGAGCATTATATATATTCTAAAATATTCTAACAGTTTCTATGGGGATCGTGGGACGGATTGGGGTGATGATGTTGGACTGTGATTGCACTGTTTCAAACAGTGTCTTTATGATATCATTAATAGTAGTAGTGAATCACCATATAGACGTATTGTTCATGACGCACGGTCATGACGACGGCGACGGTAGTGTCGCATGATCATGATAGTTTGGATTATTACATTATAATTTGATTTTAAAATAGATATGTCTTCATATATTATTAGATATGATTATATATTAAGTTTTTCAAATATGTTTAAATGACAAATTAGTATATTAATTATGATCGAGAACTAATTGTAAAAAAAATCTTGACTATAACTAATTGATAAATAAGTTTGAAAAAAAAAATCAAATAGTAATTCACTCTACCAATTATGAGTATTTTTTTACGACGTCGAAATGAATATACAGAAAAAAAATATTATCTTGACTTCGTCAAAAGATACTTATTATTGTTTTTGTTTTGTAGAGAATATCGAATTGATTATTTTTCATTATTGAGATCAATTATCTGGATAACGATTCAAAAATTATGATTAATAGAATATTGATATTAACTTTTGTATTTTAAGAATTATAAAAAAAAAGAAAGAAATCTTAAGACTCTAACTCTAGAGGTGCTTTAAACAAAAAAAACAAAATAAAAATAAATCAATTAGTAAAGTGCCACGATCGGTGGTGTTTTAACTGAAAAAAAATAAAAAATAATAATTAGAAAAACGTCACGGCATGTGGCGTTTTAGCTTATGTATAAATCGGTTCGGACTGTGGCCTTTTTTTTAGCAATCTCGGTTTTACATTTTGATCCATCACCATACAAATTTTAAATAAAATTGGACATGATTGAGAATACAAATCCCATATTAGGAATTGAAAGTTAAAGATAACGGAACATAGAGCCTGAGTTAAAATCCGCCAATTGCACTTTGTTCCTCATACACTGTATTTTAAAATTTGAGAGCAATCGAAGATTGGTAATCAGTCCCTTTATCTCCTGATGATAATTACATATGGGATTCTAAGTTATAACATTCATTTTGAATCGGTTTGAAAATTAAGAGTTGAACTCGTGATGTCATATAACGATATGTTTTGATATCATATTAAAAAATCAATTACATTAAAATTTTAAAAATACCATGGCCATGTATCTAACCACGTACTTGGACGTGCATATACATTGACCTGTACCGTGCATGTGGCATTAAGTGGTAAACCAGTTAGAGAGCATTCCTATTTATTCTGTACGGCTTTGTGAATAAAGCTCTTAATACTTTTGATAATTCAATCCATTTGCATAAAACAAAGGACTATGAAAAGGTCAAAGTCTCATAATTTTATGTACTTCTCTTAAATGTATTGAAATAATGGAACTGCTTCATCTTACTTGAAGTTACTGCCAACTCTCCTAAATTCAATTTCTGCTGTTATTATCAAAGATAATTAATCGACTCTGCTATTATTGGAAACTCATGCCAGTTTCCACAAATAACAATTATAGGATTACTTGTAACTGCTTAATACTGTAATAGATATTTTCTGGTAGTTGTACGAGATTATCTTGTACGGAGCTTTTCAAAGAAAAAAGAATTATACAAAATGAATAGAAAGATTGTTTGATCATTCTTGATATAAATGTGTTACTGTGTTTGGTCAATAAAATGAGTTGATTTGACGAATGACCATTTAACCATGAAAGAAAAAGAAAAAGAACGAGACTGCATTGCATTGCAGGCTTGCAGCAGAGGTACTGTAGCTCTGATGCTCTTTATAACATGAGACAGTGAGGGGAGCTGCTGATTCTGCTTTTGGATAACAAATGATGCATTCTGCTATAATATCATAATGAGCCCATAGAGTTCCCCCAGTCTATTTGCTGCACTGAAGCTGTAAAATTTCTGGCAACTCCAGTAAAAAATCGATAGGACTCTGATTTGCCCTTTACTCAAAAAAATATGGCTAATTAAGCAAAAAATTCAGATGCTTAGTAAGGTGAGAGAACTATGAAAAATAGACGATTCCAGAACACAAATCCAATTAGAATTAATCCACAGAGTATCATTCCATACATCTGTTGCTTCGATTTTTAGAGAACACGTAACTGTAATTATAACGTCGTGACAACCCTGAGATCTTCGCAAGTTAAACGTTTACACAAAGATATTAATGTCGGAAACATGTTAGAAGAAGCATCCTAGCAACTCGTGTATGTATGAGTTCATTTATATGAGTGTCATTGCCTCATAGGATGTCATATAGGCTTCTTCATCTCGTAAACCTTTACACGGTGTATAAATTCAGTACAGGGACATTTTTCTCTTTGGATCAGTATGATTATCGTCTCAGACACGGAGAGCGCCGGTAAAACGATTACGATCAGAAGAGAGATATCGGAGAACCACATTTTCACTACTACTTCAGACAATCAGATCCAAACCCGGTACAGAATTTTTAATCAATTTCACTCTATTCAGCAAACAACTTAAACAATTTTCACTTAAAGATTTTATAAAGGTGCTGGAGTAGCTCAGTCGATTAGAGCGCATGGCTGTTTACTGATTCGTACACAACCTTTATTGGACACCTCATGTGAATGAGGGTAACTACCTATGATTCCTATGCATGGTTTTACTTATAATCTTGGCTTCCTAAATAACTAAAGAGATTGAGATGTATGTCGTTATGCTCTCGTCATATCTATATAGTTATTGCTTAATATCCATACCTTTGTTACACGCCTCATAGGAATGAGGATAACCACATATGATTTCAATTATGAAACTTAGAGTTGTATGTATTTGAGTCGATGAAAGTTTTTATGAACTCGAACACAAGCGGAAAAGTCAAGCTTAAACCAAATTGGAGTAAATCTCATTGAGGTTCGAACTACTTGTTAAGTACTTTGTCCACTAACAAATTGAATCCAACCCAACTTAAACTCATGATACATCGTTAAATAACAACAGCTAAAATAATTGATGATGTAAAAAATAAATCAATAAACAATTATTATAATTAAAATATATGACTTATACTATCATTTTATAATCTCTCCGATTGTTAAAATATCGACGAGGGATTGTCTAACATATCCTTCTCAGCTTTCGCACAACTTCCATAAACCCGGCTAGCACTTGAGACATAACAACGACGGAGAAAACAGAGACGGATGTGTTAGTTGATTGGATATGACTTGAATGAATAAGATTCTGTTAGTTTCAATAAAATAAAATTACTTGATTATGTATTAAAATTTTTAAATGATAATAATATCCTGTCATACTATTTGTCGCGCTTAAAAGCTATTGGGTAATACGATATATAATATATTATATTTTTTGAGTTGTTGTTTTATTATATTAAAAGACCATTTCATATATAAAATTGTTAGGATTTCTTATAATTATTTCTTTTATGGATGATTTTGCATATATAATTATTATATGTTTTTTATTTGATCCAAGTATTTTATGTTAAGTTTGTGATATTAACTTTTTATCAAATTTTAATCTCGATCATTCAATTCATAATAAAAAAATTATAAATTAATTGGATAAGATTTGGTTAGTTTAAATAAAATAAGATTGCTTGATTATCAATTAAAATTTTTAAATGATAATAACGCCCTGTCATACCATTTGGCTTTTGTCACGATTTGTCGTGGTTTACCGCTCTTAAAAACGACTGGATAATACGATATATATTAGATTAGATATTAAATTTATAATCTTTTATCTTTTAGCCAATGCTTAATCTAAAAAAAATCATAATATTTTGTTACAGTACACTTAATTTCAATCCCATTACTCCTAAAAAATTTTTTTCATCAAATTTCAAAAACAATTATCACACATAAATTTTTGTGTCGAATAAAACGATTACAATTATTATGAGGTAGAGGGAGTAATTTTTATGTAACAGACAAATATAAAAAATTATTATACTACTATATCCCATAATTATTGTATTATTATTATTATTATTATTATTATTATTTAACACGTAATTTGAGGGCCTTCGTTATCTATCTAAACGACACGATTTAACTTTTGATATGATCCATGATTATAATACATGATGTTTAGTAATATTAATGTTTCACGATATTTTTTGAAAAATACGTTTGATCAATCTGTAACATCGGACGTAATCTTTTTTCGGACGGATAAGTTGGAGAAATCATAACTTATAATCGATGGAGAAAGATATTCCAAATTTCCACACTAGAAATCAATGAACTTACAAATTGCAAGCTTTTACGTTATCTAAAACGAAAAAATTACTTAAAAATATCATTTGAGAAAATTAATTACAAAAAAGTACCTCATCCTTTTTATTTTCCCATCGAGTATAAGTTATGAAAATTAAAATTTTTTCTTCCTAAATTAACCTTAATTCACAAATAAAAATTAATGATATAATTCCAATGCTATACCACATTCAATGGAGTAGAGATCTACCATCCGCGGTCGTGTCCTACCTATGCTTCCTCTTCCCTCAAATCTCTGCCACCATAACCCCTCAATCATCTGCGCTTCACCACAAACAACACCACCACATATCAAAATCACCTAGGAAGGAGAGGGATCAGTGGGCAACGAGTTTCGACCATGGACGACGAAGCGCGAAGACGGATCTGAGACGGTCTTTGGCTCGGGTGAAGGTCTCGAGATTCGAGGAGGCGGCGGGCGACGGCGGGGTCGGTGATGATGGTGCTGTACGTCGTCGTCATTATTGGGGTGGTGGATTGATCAGCGACAAGCGATGATGGCGGTGATTTGGAGGGAGATGGCGGAGTTGTATGCGGCGATGTCGCGGATGAGCGAGGCCAAGAGGGAGCCAAATCCGACGTCGAAATCGACGATGTGTAGGATTCCAGCAACCCCTACTGCGGCAAAAGGGATGATAATGGCGTCGAGGATGGATTGGGTAGCGGCGGTGGACGTACTGTTATTGTGGCGTAACCACCGATGGGCGAACTAATGAGCGATGCCAAGATGGAGCGAAATTCGACGTGGAGGATTCCGGCAATCCCTCCGGCAGCGAGGGGGCAACCATGGTGTCGAGGATGGATTGGATAACGACGATGGACGTGCTGAACCTGCTTTGAAGCGAGACGCACCGAACCTGCGGTGGATGTACTGTTCTTGTGGCGTATGTACCGATGGACGAACTAATGTTGTGGGTGAGACCGGTGATTGTTGTGATGGTGATGGACGAACTGTTATGGTGACGGTGATTGTCGTGATGATGATGGACGAACTGTTGTGGTGACGATGACGACGATGTATGTACTGTTATGATGAAGTCAATGGCAAAACAATGGACATACTAAACAAACTATTATGATGGCGTTGGTGGGTCGTGGGTGATTAGGGCATTGGTTGACAATCGATTATGGAATTTTAATTAGGGTTATAAATTAAATTAAGATTTGTATATTTATATGAGAAAAATTATAATGAATTATTTTTGTGAATAAAATATAATAATAATATTTTTATGTAAAATTATATAAAGATAGATAGCTATTAAGAATTGATAAAATGTTTGTGTTCTAAAAACACCCAATATATTATATATTATTAAGTAATCTTCATCATTAAAATTATTTTCAATTTTAAATATTATTTTTTTATTTTATAAAATAATATATAATAAAAATTATTTTAGACTTTATTTTATAACACAAACACTAACCGGATTAAGAATTCTCCCCTATCTAAAAATCCACATAAGACATTTTCATCTTCATAACAATTCTTCGTTCACCAATCCTCACAAACAACGCCGTTTCGCAAATCCCTTGCTTCGATTCCATCGATTCAGCTCACAAACTCTCCAAAACCTTTTTGTCCTTTTGTTCTTCATCAAATCGTATATCAAAACCCTAATTCAATTTTTGTAAGTTCTCAATTTCGGCTCCCTCATCTCCTCGCCGCACACACGAAACCCTAGAAATACCAATCGATTAAGAAACCATTGTTGAGACCAAATTCGACTGTTTTGATCAGTGCCCATTTCAATTGGCTTTCTGGGTATTTGATTTTTGAGACAAAGGGTTGATTTTTTAGGAGAATTTGTGTATTGGGCTTGTTGATTGTGTGATTTGTAGCTGTTGATTGATTGATTGAGAGAGAGAGCTGTTTAAGTGCTTATTGGGTTGATTTTATTTTGTGTGGAAATGGTGGGAGGAGGTGTTAGCAGGAAGGAGGATGGGTTTACCATTAACAGTAGCAATGTGTTTGCGGCTCTAGATACGCTTAGAAAGAAGAAGAAGAGCGATAAGACGAAGTCGTCTTTGAAGGTGAAAGCGAAGGAGCCTGAGCCTGCTCCTGTGTTCTGGCCTCCTCCAAAGTTGAATGCGAAATCATGGGCTGATGTGGATGATGACGATGAGGATGATTATTTTGCTACTACTGCTCCCCCTGTTGCTGTCTGGGGTGGAAATGAGACTCAGTCTGGCAAGGAGATCGCAGCTGCTGTCGAGGTCCGTATACCTCGTTTGAATGAATTCGTTTACGTGTATGCGGTGTGCCTGCTTTCTCTCTGTAGGCAAAGGATGAAGAGATTCGTTGTAGTGATGTTGTCGTTTGTGGTTTATGTTCATTGATGACTCTTATTTGTCGGTATTTTTTATCTTAACCAATGGTGAGTATTTCGCTGCATGAGCGATGTTCTCATGTCGAAGTAGATGGAAACAGCATGATTTTACTGTTGTAGTTCTGTTCTATCATGATAGTGAGACCGATTCAAGAGGCAGATTGTGGCTTGTTTTAGTCAATATTTTCTTGATTGATGTGTTATTTTGCGATGTTGATGATTAGGATAACATGGTTTTTTAGGGGATATGAAGCTTCAAAGGCGGCATTGTTGGATTTCTTCAAAATCCAGTCTCAGTCTCAGTCTCCATTCTTCAAAATGCAGCTATTTTATGGTTGCAGGGAATAGATTTCTTTTCGCATATGAGTTGTTCACTGCTTTTTTCCCTGAATGGAGACTGAGACTTTCTATGCAGTATCAGTAATAATTGTTCATCCAGGACTAGGAGATTGAGTGAAAGTTTCTTCTTTTGTCTTGCTTCTCTGGCAGAGAGATTGGGGGTTCCTTTTATTGCTATGATGTCCAGTGATAACATGTAGCTTCTAATCTTGAACCATATGCACTTTCCTTTTGTCATGTATGTAGAACTGTGAGAATCCTCTTCTTCATTTGATCTCTTCTAATATCATCTTTGCATTGTTCAATTTGAAAGAAACGGAATAGTTCTTTGTTGTTTTTCCTGGTCATTCAGTATCTTGTTTACTGAAAGAGTTGATTTATTTTACATACTTCCGGTTTTAAGGTTAATCTGTAGTTGCTGGTCTTTTGTCTTTTGTTTCTTGTCTTTCTGTCATTTCATTTTCCCTATTTTTTTTTGCTTTTTAGTTTCTTTTTTCAGTTTCAGTTCTCATGGCAGTCATCTGATTAATATTAAAAAGTTGCTTTTGTTTCTTTGTAACATTTATTTTTCTGTCTTTTCAGTTATTTGGACTTTCTTTTGGCCACATCGAACTATATCTTTTTTGCACGGTTATTCAAGCCGAATTACACGTGAGAAAATGAAGGGAATTAATTGGTATTTGTTAAACAATAGAACTGTTGTGAGGGTATGCTATCGAACTGCTTTTTCTCTCCATGGAAACGTGCTTTAGTGGTAATCAAGGGGAAGGGATGGCTTTAATGACCCTTTTAGGATTCTATGCTTGATGTGGCGGTTTTTTGAGTTAATAAAATTGCTACAAACAGATTGTCCTCTACTAAATATTGAAGATTTAAATGATTGATTTTTTGATGCCTATATCGATCGGATCCATGTTCATTTGAGTTGGTATGTTTTATTAAGAAGTTTATTTCTATGAGTTTGTGGTATTGTGCTTCCTCAGTGCGTAATGCGTTGTATTCTGATCATTCTTCCACTTGAGTCGTCTCCGTTCTCTCGAATTATGATTCTGAAATTTATTTATGTTTTTGAATAATGAATATTCATGCCTGATTCTTGTTAATGTCAGCTGCACTTATATATTATTTTTTTGGGTGTTTTTGAACCTCGACGCTAATAAGAAAGATGCCGATAGGAATAGGATACCCCTTTTCTTTTCTTTGTGTTTTTGAATTGTTGCATTGGGGTGATCAGGTTTCCAGATCATTATTAGATCATGTTTTTATCACATGTATCAGATATCTGCAGCACATGTTTTGATCAAAACATCTCTACTTGTTCCTTTCTTCATCATGGTATGCTATGAGGATAAAAAATTTATTCCAACATTTCTATGCCTGGTGGTTGATTTCTTTCGATACCATCAATCATTTTCCTTCATGGTTACCACCCTTAAGCAGGCTGGGATATTACTGGTGTTCCTCAATTCCTGATGTTTCTTGTTTTCCCATGCTTTTCACTTGTTTTCCCATGCTTTTTCTCGTAAACACAAGGAAAATACCTCTTATTGCACGTATGTTCCATTCCTGAATACCAAGATAATGGTGGGAGTAGGAGAGCTTCCTGTGGATTGCTTTATTCTTCTTACTGGGATAAATTGATTTACTCCAATAAAGTGACTTTGTGAACGATAGTGAATCCATTCTACTTTCAACCACAGGAGAGTGAGAGCGAGGAAGAAGACGTGCTGGACTTGGGGGAAGAGGAAGTAGAAGATGAGCATGATCATGAGCACGAGCATGAAATTCAGGCTGTTGTCCAATCTCAACCAGTGGTTAAGAAGGCTCCAGAAGCCCCTGCGCCGGCTAAAGAGACAGAAAGACAACTCTCAAAGAAAGAAAGGAGGAAAAAGGAGCTTGAAGAACTTGAAGCAGTTCTAGCTGAATTCGGAGGTGTGCAAAATGATGTTAATGGCCAAGGTCAGTCATGGTTTCTTTTCTGATATATGGAAAATTCGTGACTGGAGTGGTACCCCAAAATCTACCTAATATGAGCTTTCGACCAAATTTCCTAATGTGAAGTTTATTCCTTTAAGGGGGTACAAAATATCTCACCACATCAAGTTTACAGGGTTTTTTGTTACCAACAAGGAATGTGATAAATGGAAATATGCAAGTTAAAGCTATGTAGTATCAAGAATCCCTCTTAGTTGTACTTGGGTCTGCACTGTTTTTTATTATAATCTTCCTCAAGTAGTAGTTTGTTTGGGCTTTTCTTTCTAAATGGATTGTTGAATGATTGAGAGATCTCTTGTTCTATGACTGTTTAATTTAGAAACTGTCAAGTCTGATGTCCCTGAGGAGGAGGGGGATGCTCATGAGAAGGATGCTGGGCAAGCCAGTGAAAATGGGGACAAGAAGGAAGGTGGCGCACCGGAGTCAAAAAATGCAAAAAAGAAGAAGAAAAAGGACAAATCGGCAAAGGAAGCAAAGGATAGCCAGGAGAAACCAAATGGTGCGGATGTTACAACTGAACAAAATGAGTCTGCAGAAGCTGAACAGGCCGAGGAGGCGGCATCAATTGTTGACGTGAAAGAGCGCCTGAAGAAGATATCATTGTCAAAGAAGAAGAAATCAAGCAAGGAAATGGATGCTGCAGCAAAGGCCGCGGCCCTTGAGGCTGCAGCGAGGAGTGCTAAGCTTGCTGCTGCCAAAAAGAAAGAGAAGAACCACTATAACCAACAACCTGTTCGCTAATCTGTAGACATCTCATAGATCATAGACCGAGTAAAAATGTGTGGACCATTCATCTTGTCATGCGAGAATAAACCAAGGGGTTCACTCTGTCCTGCTTTTGAGAGGTCGATGTCTACTTTTGAAGAGTCACTTTTGTGTATTGTCGAAGTTACCTTGTGTTTTCGACTTGGACCTTGTTTGGTGTTTGGGACTTGGACCTTCTTCATGAGTTTATACGAAATGGGAATTGACATTTTGCATCTCAGATTCACAAATTCATATTTCTATGCCTTTGAAAATCAGATGTTGCTATTCTTTGATGTGTCTGGAGACTGTTGTGCGAGCACGACTTGATTATTGTGCATGTTTTTTTAAAATACTTAATGATGTCTGCTGTGCCTGAACTGATTAATGATTCCTCGATGCCCATGGGATATACACACAGCTTTTCTATTTGAATATACTGTGTTCCATCAAGTTATGAAGCAGTCTCTTGCGAATGAAAGGCCTACTGGTGATTCTTTGGTGCCGATGCTGATATTTTCGTTGTCGAAATATAATAGCGATGAGACTAAAAATCATTTTTTTGTAGGCATTCGGAGGAAGTGAAGATAGAGACTAACGCAAAGCTTGATGGCATTATTCAGACACTGAGATTTGGTTTTGTTTATACTGGTGACGATGAAAGTGAAGATCTGGGATCAATCTATGTCGATCATGTGCAGACTGAAGATCTGGTGATTCAGACACAAGAACAGCCCTTTAATTCAGTTCTTACTCGAAGTCAAAATTTCACTAAACCAGTCACTATAGAATCAAACATAACATACTACAAAAAAAAAAGCACAGCAGAACTCAACTCAAATAGTCATCAAGCAACAACAGGAAGCGCCATTTCATGAAAAGCAGAGCAGAGTCACCAGAATCTCCATGGATCCTTGTAAGGAGGTGCATAGTCATCTGTAGGAGGAAGAAGGCGAAAGGAGTCTACTGTTTGTTTTAGTATTGGTCCCATCTGCGATGAAAAATCACCAACACAAGCTTTCAGAATTTTCAGATAAATATGATCAGTAGCAGAGACAAAAAGCTTTGAACTATTGGATCCTCTCACAAAAAGCAAGCAATCATAAGCAAGTTTCCTGAATTGGATGCGGCAGAGATAGAGCAAAAGTTTAATCCAAAATCTTAGAGTAAGAGGTTACCGTGTCCCATTGCATGCTTAAAGTCGAGGCATTCAGCGTGTACACTTAACCTGTGATACACATATGACTGGGCGTGACCAGAAGTAATGAAATATCATAACCAAGAAATTCAATCCATTTGAAAAATCCATTTTCATCTAGCTTGATCCTTTGAGCTCCTTTGTTCCTTCTTTTTACCTGTTCTTATTTCATGATAGGCAATGCAATCATGGTCAGGGCGAGCGTGCCAGCCATGATAAAGGAGCTCGTTCTAGGCTAAGAGCTATTCCGGAGTAAACAATATTACCGTAATTTGTCATATGCAGCAACTAAGTTTTCAAGAGAGTTATCAACATTACAAGTCACGTATGAAAAAAAGAAGAAACAGAACAAGTGCGCCATACCATCACGTTCAGCTGTACAGGCAACATACTGCCTAAAGTTGTTCGCTCCTTGACTCTGAACCACAAACGAGGAACAAATTTTATAAAGGACAGAATACTTTTCTAGATAAAAAGTAGGATATTTAGCAAAGAAAATACCATTTCTGTCAGTGATTTTCGAACCAAGTACTCGTAGTACCAGAAGGGTTCACCGGCAACCTAAGATGAAAAAATAATGACCCCAAAGTTATCCCAAGAATAACAATAGATTTTCGTCCCTTTTAAGATGCTACACAAAGCCGTTGAAAGAAAGTAAAACAAAGCATGCGCTTGAGATGCCTACTTACTTCGCTAGAATGTGCATCAAGAACAGAGCTCTCTGCCAAGCGTTGACTTGTAGTAACTCTGCTGCATAGCAAGAAGGGTGTGTTCGGGCCAGGGCCAGACCAAGGATACAGTTTAACCATGATGTAGACTTCGGTTCACCACAAACTTATTTCAGAAAGGTCGCGACTATGAAGACCTCAGATAACTCAAAGGTTTAGCTTATATGAACATACACAAATATTAATTATCTCAACATCCTTCTTGGGCTGGAGACTTGGACAGTGTGCTTCATAACAAATATTTGGGATATCAGGATTGGACACATGACCTCGTTCACACCTTCTTCATATGTTGAACAAACATTTAGTCACATGTTGTGCAACACACTAGAATAAACCTCAACCTTGGGGCGGAAAACATAGTATTCTTCACATTTTCAACCATTTATGGTCCATCTGAACAAGCTAGGCCAAAGGACAAAAGAGCATAATCCTGATCTTCCCAGGGAGCAAATTGGTCATCATTTATATATAAAAAAAAGTGACTGGAAATTTATGCTGAAGGATTATTCCAGTCGGTAATTCATGTCGAACGGAAGAACATAAGTCGGAAGGAGCAACATTACCGATGCCGACTTGTCAGACGGGACAGAATCAGCTACTTCTCTTGCATTTCATGTGCTCTTGTCCGGTGACTTCAAGAACTGTGAATTAGGAGGGCCTACCTGTAGAAGCGTAAAGAAAGCTCAACATGGGAAAGAAATACAAGGATATACTACCAAAGGTAATATTATCTCTTAGTTATCACCGTAACCGAAATGATGATGTTGTCAATAAGGTCAGCACGCTCAGAGACAATACACAGTCGTGCATCAGCTGTTTCAAATACAAACTACACATGGCCAGTTGCAACATATGCTACACACTACAGGCACACGGTGATGAAGTTCCAGGATGATCGTAACTTTTCAAGCTTTTAGGCTTGGCAATGTAATATCAGGCTAGGAAAAGGCATGGAATCAGAGTAAGGTAGTGAACTTACGTGACAGAGCTGCTGCAGAGGAATACCTTTCTGGTTTTCTTGATTCCACCCTTCAAATAGATGAGAAGGGTCAGGGTCCTACATAGGCAACAAATAGTGATTTTCAAGCATTTGTTTTATTCAGGATATTAGAGGAGATAATTAATGGAATCAATTTATGTTCATGCCTTACAAAGCAACTATTTTTAAGAAGATAGGTTGAAGAATATCACTTATGTTAGAAATGATTACATATGATTCCATGCAGAAGTTGCTCAAAACTGGTGAGATATTGGTAAAAAGATGGATCAAAAAGTTACATGACTTCAAATATTTCAATGCATACGAATACAAGATTAGTAAAGAGTAAAGTTTTGATGCTTATAAAATGCAATTCTCAATCAAAATGTCAAGATTCGCACGATGTAACTTACTTACCTTTTTTTCTACCACTTCCTCACAACTCAATGCGAGTAATTTGTGTATGACATGATCTTAATCAAACCGTAATGATTGTTCCTTGCAGCCCATCAGTTACATCACACGCGAAGGTTTCCAACAAGAATCATGGCCTAAGGGTCAAATTGTTAAGCAAGTTCTTCTGTTCATCCATACAAAACTAGAAGCTTCGCAGTTAAAGGCAAAGGAGTGGCAATCTCCATACCATTTAAAGGCAAACTTTTCTCAAGGCCGTTCCACCGGGTATAAATAAGTATATGCATTTATCACATCTACCAATTCAGCCATTTTGAGATCCTCCTCAGCTTTACATCCTGCAAAGAGTAGGCAAATTAAATCTGGTGATAATTATTAATCACTCAATGGTTTCTTCTTCAATACCCTGAGACATGGCACACATATGTCTGCATAACCTACCAATTTCCAATGCTTAATAATGGGTTCACAGCAAAATTTCATACACTAAAAGATACTTTAAGGCATTCTCCTAGGAAAGATGATCACGAGAGTCTCTTAGCCCTTTAGGTGACCAGGCCAAGATCTTTTTTCTGTTTCTTCAATTGTCTATCTTGAGACTCCTTCCTTTCATCTTCACCTAGCAACATGCTAGAATTTTATATCAAATATTAGCAACCAAAACATACACATATCTAATCACTATACAACACCCAAGGTATCCACTGATGCGGTGAAGCCCCTTAAGTCCCTCGGACGACGGTGATCTGACCATCTTAGTCCACCTAGCTCTTTTCACTACATTGCCAGGTTAACCAACAAGTTGTCAAATGACATATAGCACTCATAGTATCATGAAGGTTGGTAAGCAACCGTTCCCTTAACCATGTATTAAAGGGTTTGAAACTTCTTGAGGATTGCGAAACACTAAACAACAATAAATTTGCATACATCAAGTTCTTCTCATTGCATTTGACGAGATTATCACGGTTGTTGCTTTTGTCTTTATGCATATGACTCTAGACCTGACCGTCGGTAGCGGTTCTAGTTTAGTAGAAGGATAAACCGTAATCGGAACCTTTAAGACTGATTTTAATTCCAAAACCGACGGTTCCAAGTCGGTTCTAGTTTTGATGTCGGTTATGATTTCGGTTTAAATTAGTCACGATTTCTTTAAATTTTTATTAAAAAATTTTTTTTTTGTAAGATGCAAACCAATTAACTTTTTATTTAAATAAAAACATAACTAAAACATGATATAAGGTGAAAATAACAAGACATATATATTTTTATTAAAAACATTGTGCTAAATATTCATCTTTAAATGTGACCCAATATGAATGAAAAATAGACGAATGAAAAAATAAGGTATTTCAACTAAATAAACATAATAAAAAATGAATTGTGAGGTATGAATTGGATAGATAAAAACATTAGGGGAAAATATAAGTACATTAGGGGAAAATATTTCGACATTTTAGGGGCAAAATAGACGGTTTGGAACCGAACTGATTGCTTATTTTTTTTTGGAACCTAAACCGAACCAACGGTTCGGTTGCAGTTCCAGAACGGTTTCGGTTTTTGAATCGACGTTTTGGGTTTCGGTTTGGTTCCCGTTCAAAACCGAACCGTGGTCGGGTCTATATGACTCAACCCTTTTCATCTAATCAAACATACAACTCAAAAGGCCAAGTAAAAAACGAGCTATATTCGTTACCCTTCAAAGGGATTATTTGTTTATTCTGATTTTCTACAATTTGATAATTTTGTAATGAAAATATTAATGAAAAACCTGACGTTGCAGCTAGTTGATTACGAAGGTTGCAGCCCCATCCATTATATAATCGGTCTTCCGCACATATTTAGGACGAAGTTGAGTACACGGGGTTTAGTTATGGGATTTAGAACGAAGTTTCCAAAGGATTCCATTTCACCAGAAGTACAAGCCACTTGTGTTGGCCCGTACATCACAAAATTTCCCAAGACGTTATAATATGTCGATAAAGGACCCAGAAGACACTTCCATTACGAGGGAGATCAATAACCGTGTTACACTTAAGTCGTAGATAAACGGCCCGTATATAACTCACATCAGCAACTGAAATCCCAGGCCGCCTCCAACCAGAGAGCTATCATCTTCCTATACTCGGTGAGAGAGAACCACAAACTAGAACCAAGAAGACCAACAGCATGCTATAATGAAAAATATCACTGGATCAGTAACTTCAATGAAACAGCATCATAAAGTGTTGTATAATGAACCAAGTTACCAATACCAACACCATCACCACCTTTTACATCATTTCTGTATTTGCACCGTATATTAACTCAATCCAACTTTTTTCACAAAAAAGAAGCCACAGGGGTCTCCACGAATTTCTGGTTTTCAGATCTTCCTCGTTTGAACCACATCATGCCACAGATTTCGCACTCAAGGCCAACTTCACGCTTGCCAAACACAACGTTAACAAGCTTTTTCATCAAAAGCACAGGATAGTGGAAATTGATCTTTGATCGTTCTCCCTCCACATCCAAGACAAAGCCATGAAGTCGAAAGGGGAGAGTTGTCGAGGAGCTGGGGATGCCAATCTGTACAAGCAAGACTCCTTGTCCGTGCTGAACCTAAATTTAAGCATGTCTTAAGCTGGCAGTTAATCCAGCCAATGGATTCAAAACACTATCCCCAACATTGGTCTTGCAGAGTGGGCAAAGCGCGTTGATCTTCAGCCATTTGTCGACACATTCCTTGTGGAATAGATGGGAGCATGGCAACTCCCTCAGTTCGTCATTGTTAACATACTTTGCTAAGCAAATACAACAGAGCTGCAAATGCAAGAAGATAATGGTTATGCCAAATATATGCTCTACCTCTACACCATACGAACAATGAAAAAACAGAAATGTGACCTAGGAAAAAAATAACAGACTGCACAGAGCTTTACAATTCAAATACCAATAGAAATGAATAATCGCAAGATAGCTGGAATGAAACTTCAAAACCACAATGATATGAGATAGGATTATCACTACAAAAAACTGACAATCAAGCACCAAGGGCTCATGCTTACAAAGGGTATGGGAGTGAATTGCGAGAGGAAATTTTGTCTAGCATAGCAAGAGACTGGGTATACAGAGACTCACAACCTTTATGAATGAGCTGTAATCTACAAATTAAGCCTGTCCCTCCCCTCATTATTTTAAGAAGAGGGGAATCTACGGCTAGCAATGATCCAACAGAGAGAATTTTTGCAAATTCAATTTCCCAGTTTTTTTTTTTTTTTTTTATAAAAAACATCAAATTGTATCACAATTCTAAATCTCAATCAGTGGATCACTGCTAGCGGCATCTGCTGGCATATCACTTTAAGCTATAGGGAATAGCCACCATTTCCAACAAGGCCATCGCTCCATAATGACCAGCAACCATAGTAAGGACTTGGAACATAAATTTCAGTCTCATAAAACTCTTACCGCGTCTTCCTCGGTTATGGCTCGCTCTTTCTCAGTTCCCATGGCCACATACCCAAATTCAGCAGCTCCTGCGCCATCACCGTTTCTGCTTTTCTTTAACTTAAACTTGTAGGTAGGGAGGGCATTTATCGACTCTGAAGTGGCTCCTCTGGTTTGATTTAGATCTTCTCGGAATCCCAAGACGGAAATAATACAAGGCAGGCAACAGCAAATCGTGGTACAAAGTATAAACGGCATAGCATATCCTATACAGCTGAAGACCAGGAATACTATGCATAACCTGACAAACAGCAAGCAACACTTGACAAATGAGTTTCTTATTTACTCAAAGCATGAAGAGACAGCTATCAGCTATTTACGCAGAATAAATATTACCTGTACAAGTTAGGAGCTTCAGCGGAAGAAGTGTGGCCGCCAAAGATACAGACATTTCCAACCACAAACCAAATAGCAAAGAAGCAATCTAACCCCATCTTGAAGCATTCTACAAGGGCCTTGAGCCTGTTTCACATAGAAAAAGTCAATACCAATACGAGGAGTGCTAAAATTAGTATCTTTTGCACTCTTTGGAAGATAATATCCTGGTTCTGAGTCAAGGGAGACTGTAAAAACATAAGGAACTCTGAGCCCAAGAGGCGCTTAAATCGCAACCATAACCACAACCGAAAAGGTTGGAAGGACATGACAAGGAATTTCTGGTGTCTATCCTTTCACTGTGAAATCAAATATAAATCCAAAGATGCCAAGAATTTAGCAGTCTTTTCTATCACAGAAAGAATGCAATAAGCACCCAACTCTTTTGCATAGGTTTGGCAGAAGAATTAGCAAGCATGTGATCTTGAGAATCTGAACACAACCAAATAAGATAATAAGGAATGAGATAAATCGTCAAACTAACTCGGTGAGATTAGAAGTGAAAGTAAGGATCAGATCCTCATAAACATCTAGGCCCTAGCTTAGGCGTAAAACAAAAACAAGGTTTCCACCGAATAAATACGAACAGCAGGAAGTTTAACAAGGGAGTTTACACTGGAAAAGGGAGATCCATAAACAAAGACAACGCCTAGAGCGATTTTCAAGTAATTGTAAGATTTTGTCAGGAATTTACAAACATCAGCAATTTAAAAGAAGGATTTCAAAACGGAATAAATTGAAAAACATCCAGCCCCAGGTGATGAGTTTGAGTCTCGATGGAATCCTTGTTGTTAGTAGCTTTTAATGATAAGGCTCCTAACATGATTAGCTCTAGTGAACCTTGTTGTCAGCGGAAACCTTGTAAGACTAAATATTTAAACATAGAAAGCAGATAAATGAAACAGAAGCCACATCATAGACAAGGGATGCAACCAGTTCACAGGGGGTCAGTGGAACACTACATAAAAGAATGAGAAAAGAGCAGGAAACTAAAGAAATTAAAGCAAAATGGTCAACATCCAGGAGGTTCAAGCAGCTTGGTTCCCCCTTTTATTCGTTCAAGGATAAGCAGGAGGCCTTGCGTAGTGGCATTATATTAACATTGGTCAAACTCTAGCTCTAGCGTCACTTGATGCCCTTTCCCACACAATAGAGTATTAGACAATCACCAGAACAAGATAATCATGTCAAACACAACTTATGAGCAAGATAAAGCTATTGCATGTACATTACAGATACCAGATATCCTAGCACACTCGCCGCCAAATTTCTAACTACAGGCCTCCAGGAAGTACAAGCTCTTTCGCTAAAAGTAAACATCATCTACACAAGGTGATATTTACCACCAAAGACAAAAGATTTAGATATAGGTGACCAGGCATGCCCCGTTCTATAGGCATAAGAACTCAATTTTAAAACGCAAGAGAAGAAGATAAGTCACTGAAGTTGCCAGGGCCTCACACAAATTGGTGCCGATCACCAATTCACCATATTTAGAAGCATTGTGAAACACCTCTTAACCTTTTATATATATATTGAAACTTTTTGTTCAATCCGTTGGGTAGCTTGAACTGAAGTTTTTATAACATAGTTGATACATGGAGGCCCACATTCTTCCACATCCAGGCCACTGGTGTCAAATATTTATTTCAGAGAGCTAATATCAAGTAACACTACGTACATGAGTCTACACATTGGAGCATTCCAGTACATATGAAATAAATTTAGCGGAACAATTCGGAAATATTATACCATAAATGTGCTAGTTTTTTTGTGGGTCAAGAGTGAAAGTGTCAGATTACCACCGTACGTCACAGGTAACTGCAAGGCTGATTAAAAAAGCAAAGGCCTGTGGGACAACTTGTAGGTAAAGCAGAATCCCATACCTTGGATATTGTATACCAACAACCAAATTGCTTGAACTTCTGTTTTCTGAAGCAATAGTACGACCATTGTCCGATTCTAGACTCTGATCAGTAAAGCGAGAAACAGATCCTCCAGCAGAATTACCAACAGAAGAAATCTGTCGGGAAGGGGCAGCATCTTGTTCCGAACCTTGGTTGCGGTGGAGAAAGCGCCAGTAGATAAGAGGCAGTGTCCCAAAACATCCAGCAGCATAACCTATGATCCAAGCGAATAATTTGGTATGCCGATGCTCATCCTTAGATATACACAAAACCACCACTGCTGCAATGATCTGGCCTAGTATAAGCACTAGTTCAACCGATATCCAAAAACCAGAATTCAATGGGCTCCTTCGGCGTCTGTTGGGACCATTCCCCCTGGACCCTATCCTACTAACCGACGAGTTCCTGGAACTTGGACTGATAGAAACAGGAAGTGACCGCTGAGAAATGGGATTCCGCATATTGCCAGAAGACCTGTCATCACGCATAGAAAGGTCCACACCATTGTGTATCCCATCACGAGTAGAACTAGAGGAGGAAGCATCATTGTTCCTTGAAATGTCAATTACATGCTCACTCTCACTTGGCCTTCCTGATTGATCCATAAGTGGTGACTTCTTGTCAATTTGGCCTCCACACCGCAGTTCCATCATGACAGCAGCCATCCAACAGTGATGTAAACCAAAACAACAAAGGCATGGGGACTTTCAACTATCAAGACCTCTTGATCCTGACTAATTCGTGTTCTTCCAACAGTTTGTATATAACCCACCTAGAGCAGTGTTAATATTTTTGCAAGCTACAGAGATAATTAGGCTCGGAGGACGACAAATCACCTATAGAGATCTGTGTAATAAAACAAGAAGCAATAAAAAAAATAGTGATCAGGTCAGTCAATATAAAAGCACTTTGTATAGTATATTAATCCAACATGGAGATAATTACGCTCAAAGGAAGCGATATACCAGTCACTCATCCATCAAATAGCAAAAGGAAAATGAACCAGTGATACTATCACCACATACACATCAATGTTCAATCATATGCCACAACAAGGCACAAGAAGTTTTAACTGTTGTGATAAAACTCCTAGAACCCTAGGCAAGAAATCATACATAGTAATGTAAACCCTAGAATTGGGATTCTTGATATTCTAAGAGGTTTTAGAGTCATTTGAGGCTCTTAAAAGAGATCATTATGTTTTCCAGAGATCTTTTTCTTTTCATTTAAGCTTTATGTTGTTCTACCCTGATGTGTTTACTATTAGTTCCACCCTGTTGTATATGTTCACATAAATCCCTCTTCGTTGATCGGTACTCAGGACTCAGTTCTCAATAAAATGATCACGCAAAACAACAACCTAATGTGTTCAGTCATTCTCAAGTAAAAAGCATGATAGCAAAGCAAATGTAACAGCATTGGCAGCTCTCCCATCAAGATCATACCGCCACTTTGTCACGCCTTACATTCAAACACACCCCACTATTGGAGCTAAACACCATACCAGGATAGCTTCTGCTCAAAACAAATTAACAAACATTAGAGTATAAAACACCCCTCCATCTACCATAGCTCCAGGACTAATTAAACTACAAAGAAGTAAGCAAACACTTCAGTGATCAGTATATTTAGCCTCAACAGCCATTTAATTTCCATCCTCATAGTCTTTATAACGATCGAGCACTTAATCAACTCTTGCTTTCAGAACAAACCCACAAACCCCAAGATTCACATATCTGAAAGAACTCATAAAAAATACCCACCAAACTAAACAACACTACCCAAAATTCAAAACCCATTAATCAAACAATATTAGATGACCCAAAAATGCCATAACTCTCCAGAAACTATCTCGTTTGGTGCCCGCAAGAAAAAAAGGAAAAAAAAAAAGAAACCCAGAAGAAATTAAACAAAAAAAAAAACCAATTTCATCAATTCCATCATCTGGGTATCTAAACATTCAAACATCGAATGCAAATCAAGACAAGAAATATGGATTTTGAGCTCAAACCTTCGTTCCTCAAACAAAATTATTTTCACAAATTCGACCGAATCAGAGATAAATCTAAAGAAAGGAGAGACGCACCAGTGGCCATTGAAGAATCTGAAGATAAAGAGATTGGATGATGATGATGATGAAGAAGAAATGAGATTCAGAGAATTTCTTTCTCTATTTTCTTGAAATTTAATGTTCTTTTGTTTTATTTTTTGGGATTGAATTTGAAGAATTCGTACCCCTGATGGAGCGCTGAAACTTCAGACTATCTCTTGTTCACCTTTTCTCTTTTGCTTTTGGTTACAATTTTCTCTCTGTTGCAATATTGTTTTGTGGCTATATTGCAGTAGAGGCAGGTGAGCATATTTCTTTTCTCGGGGTAGACTTGAGCCCAAAGAAAAGATATTCTGTGTGTTCATGTGTGAATATGAGTTATTTTTTGCAATTGAGCTTAGTCTAGTGTGTTTTCACCGTAGCGATATCGACATAGTTTTTTCTATGTTTTTAATGAATATAAATTCAATTTATGTTTCGTTAAATATAGATGAAAGATTAGAGCTATTGTTTTTTATTATTCAATAAATTTTATCATGACATATATTTTACAAAATAATTCTCATTTGATATAATCTGTTAAAATATTTCTCATTTCATATATTCCCCACCAATACACGCTCTCCGTCTCCTCTCCCTCTTCACTTCCATCACCTCTCTTCATCCCCTCTTTCTTCACTCTCACCTCCCTAAACTCATCTCATATCCCCCCTCCTCCATCACCGCCCACTCATTCCCTATCAAACTCTAGAATAATTTCCCCAAATCCCAAATGCAAATCAGCAAGGTTATGGACAAACACAAACGACTTGGTCCACATTGAAGCATGCGCAGTTGTGATTGCCAAACTCGTCAACTTCTCAAATAATGAACGTGTTATACAAGAGATGTTTGGCCTGAATTTCGCACCTTCACGTTCAAGAAAGATGTCATTTGGCAGAAGAAACAGCGTGTCTTCCATCTTATATCATCGCAATAGGCTTCCATTAGTTTATCCTAGTATACTGAAAAAGTTCCTTTGATTAGCACCTTCTTTATGTGAAGTCGATTTGGATTTGTGTTGATAGTTGTGTTGTGTTTGGCGTCCATCTTTATAGTTGCTTTTGAATTTTCCCTAATTTTTTTAGTCGTACTTTTTTGCACGTTTGAAGATTGTCCCTTTGATCGACAGGGTTTCAAATTGGAAAAAAATTAAAATAGTGTGTATGTATTGTGTCAAACAATACATATGTATTATGTCAAACAGTGTGTGTGAAGGTTTGATGAATTTTCAAGCGTATTGTTTGTTCTTCATGATCCACTCTGTGAGACGACGAGGTTATGTGATTGGATGGAGCTCGAGGGGGTCGAGTTGGCAAGAGGGAGATGATATACTATGAATCTGATATTTCCCGATGGGTCTATGATCATTGTAGGGGAAAGGCAGCCAGTTCCATCGAGTTTTACCCACCGTGTGGGAACAAGGCAGTTGTGTTTTCGTTTTTGTCCAAGGCGGCAGACAAACAAAGGGTCAATATGTATCCCTATATTCATCTTCTACCTGACAGGAGAATATTCGTGTTTGCGAATAATCAGGCCGTGTTGTATGATCACGGTCGAAATCTGATCCTCAGGGAGTACCCGCCACTAGAAGGAGGGCCGAGGAACTATCCGTCTGCGAGATCATCCGTCATGTTGGTCGTGATTGCTGTTTGTGATGGGACGGAGTATGGGCGTTCATTCGGATGGAGATGGATTCTCCGGCACACGGCATCTATGGTCGGATTGCGACAACGAAGGCCAATCAAGTTTGTGATAGATAGGTGGAGGAGACGGAGGATCGTTAAAATTTAAAATTGTATGTAATGAGAATTATTTTTTCTTGTTATATGTGTTGGAAAATATTTTCGATTTTTTTAGAATTTTTCCTTATTTATTTGTCATTCTTAATCAAGTACAATAATTGGAAATAACGAGTTACATATTCTACTTGTGGGTTTGCAATCTAATACTTCCATGTGATTTCCTGCCTTTTTGTTGTTACGGTTGGTTTTCATTTTTCAGAGTTTCTAACAACTATATCAAATAATTCCTTATTTTTTAGCTTACACCTCACATATATTTGCATTTCAATGATAAACAATCATTTTTTTTAAATCTCATTTAAGTGTCGATTACTTTCCTTGCCTGTTTGCATATAGTTTATAGTCTGCCACTAATCATAGTTTTCAAACAACATAGCCAGGAAATAACTTTGTGCATACACGAATGAATACTTACACAAATGGGATTCAGTCGTTGATTTCCTAAAGATGAGATTTGGAATCGTTGATCTTATGGTGCCTTCTTGGGTTTACGTATAAATAGTATTTAATCAATACTATTAATCAAGTCCTCTTTCTTATTTTATGAGTTGGGAACATTCTTGCCCTGATATTAAGGTAATTGGAATAGTGGTAGGAGTTTAGATTAGGGGTAAGGTACTATTGAATTAAGGTTGGGGGGAAGCAAAAAAAGGGTTAGGGTGAAGCAAATGGGGAGCCACCATGCAATAGTTAATGTGATATTGACTCAAAAATGTTCAATGGAACTTTAGGTTTTCAAAAATAATACTCAAAAAATAAGTTTGAACCTTTTGGCCGTATTAATTTTCATTGATCATACCTTGAGCAAGTTTCAATCTTTTTCATTCTTCTGATGTTTGACTCAGCTGTGTTATCCCCATAAAAATGCACTCTTCTTTCTTCAACAACAATTTTTGATGATTTTATCCGGTTGAATGAAAAGAGGTATAATGACGGATGTAGCTGTCTGTTAAAAAAATTATTAGAGGGGATCAAACCAGAAGTCTAAAATGTCATGTGAAGATGATCTTCTCAACATATAGAGAAGTGTTATTGAAAATTCCACTAACTGTGTTTTAATTGTGCAACATCACGTGAATTCTTTCGGTGCTTGACGTATGGATACCAAATTATAAACCCTTCCATGTACCAATCCAATTATATGAGATTTATAAGACTTAGGACTTAAGACCTCTACTAAACCCCTATAGTACCATGTAGAAGATCCATAGCCGCCACCAAATTTATGATAAATGACAGCAAGTTATGACTGTAAAAGCTAATCCTTTAACGGACATAATACTGTTAAAAGACAATGAGGCTTGGATTAGTATATTCTATAAATTTGAGAGCTCGCCTCCTACGTAGCCTTCCAATGTGGCTCCAGTTGAAATCACAACTACTATCGCACTAGAAAGTCATTGGACCAGTCTCTCGAAGCAGTCCAAACAGATTAAACACTATAGCGTTTCAAATGCATACATAACAGAAAGAACCAGTTCCTATTCAACAGTTATACAGACATTGCCAAACAGGACTACGATATAGGAACAAGTTAGTTTATATTAAGCGTATTTCGATACAGATCATGTAACCTTGAGTAACTCACAGGTGCAGGCAATACACTGCTTCATTGACTACAAGGTTCGAGAAATAGTTCAGATCCTTGAGGACTTAAATGTTGGTATTAGAATGAGTTTTTGCCTGGATCAAAGATCTCTGACCGGAGATAACCTAAATTGGGAAGGTACAGTGATAAACAGATCAATTTAATGGAAGAACATTGCAGATGATGATGGTTAGAGATCTCAGCAGCATTCTTGAAGGTGTAGAATACAGGCCATGATTCACTTTCACGTAAAATTAGTGCTGTAAACTGTTCGTCTCCTATGTGAGGACAGATTCAGCAGAACATCAGAAGAGAGATTCATTGGTCTTTGGAGACGATAAATTTGCGACACAGTTGAACTGTAGACAACAAAAGGCATCATCATGACGAAGCATGCTAATGAACAACGCTAGTATCATGTGGACAACTTAAATATTCTTATCACTTGAAAATCAAAATATAAAATTACCTTCTGTTGCTTGTACTTCTCGCGTATAGCTTTCAGCGGGCAAGTATTTGAATTTACCTGCAACTCCTGCATGGCAGGTACTATAGATTTGAGGTCTTGCGGAGTGTAACAAGTGTAATACTCCAAAGTTGGATTCTGCAAAGATTAAGGCAAACCCATGTTTTAGCATTTAGCAGGCCGCTATATGCCAGACAAAGGGATTCATGAACTAGAGTTTATATATAAATGATAAAGGAAGGTCTGACCCATGGGTGCGAGGACTGATCAAGTGTCCATCTTGCTAGGAAGACTGCAGATGCAGCTATGAGAGATGGGAGGTACTTCAAAAATCTGTACTCTATTAGAGTTAGTTCCGCCAAGTAATTCACCAGGTACTCCAGGTCAAGTGAAGGAGCCTACATATGCATAACATGCAGGTGAGTAAATTCATGTTTGAAGCGGAGGAGTCAAAAAATCCTTTTGGTGCAGCATAGGTTATAACTGAGGAATTAATCTGGATGCTACAGGTCCTACATTTGAAAACATTTCTTCAACTTTTGTAGTTGGCAAAGGAATGGAGGGAGACCGAGAAATTTTTGGAGCAAGTCAGAAGGTTACGAGAACAGATGCGCGCTTGTTGAAATCAAAGAGGATGAATGCATTTCACCTTGCTCAATGAAAAATAGGATGTATGGGTGAACCCATAGTAAGGCTTAATAGCCTAAAAAAGGGTACTGGCATCTTCTCATCAACGACAACAAAACAATAGATAAATGAATATGACCACAGCCACGGATTATGAGCTATCTACATACCTTGCTAGTAGCTTGAGCTGCCTTGACGAATCTCCTGAAATCGAGATGATGCGTGGAGAAAGCTGTTAGGCTAGAAATTTGATTCCATACAGGTTTTAATGTAAACTCTGAGCTTGGATCAGTAATAAGTACCTTAGAAACGTCTTTGTCATGGGAACTGAAAGTTGATACCGGAGGAAGGTCAAGACTTGATTCTCCATTTTTAGTACCTATCCACCAACTTCAGTCAGGAACTTCTAGATTCTAACTAAAAGCGAGAAGTGCATCTAGTGGATGAGATGGGATTTGTAAGCACTTACGGGTTAGTCATGCACTAATATCATTCATGATGCTCATTCAATAGATTGGTGTTGTTACTTTTACATACTAACATTTCAGAAGAAGGTGATCAGTGGATTGGGACTAAAAAGACTGCTCCGTTGATTAATTGGCAAACACCACTATCTATTAGCATGAATAGAGCGCAACCCCCAGATACAACAAATGGGAATGAAAATTTAAGAAGCCGTATCCTTGGCCTAGACAGAGGACATCCTTCTTATTGTTGGGATTGGACAAAATTGCAGAACGTCAATCCTTAAACCAACGAGAAATTATGAGGACAGTGATATAGGGCATAGAAATAAAATCAAGATGACACAAAGATTTGTACGTAAAAAAACCCCAAAAAGAAAAAAAACCACAGGATGTTTGGTCTCCAATCCCAGAAAATTCCACTAAGAGAATAGAGAAAGATTACACCCTTCGTCTATCTAACCTTCTGCTCGATTCGACAGCCCGAATCGATAACACCAAAGAGAGTACAAATTCAAGCCAAAAAACCGTGACAGAGATTACCAAAATAGAAGATCAAAAAACAAAACTCGCCAATTGCTTATCTCAAATCGTCCGAGTTTTTTTGAACAATCTTCTCCTAATCCATCCCACAAAAAATCTTTTGGATCACCCTCTTTTATATATCCATCGAGAAAATATTTTTCCGGTTTTAAAAAAATTTAACTATCCATGAAGATATAACCATCTCATAACCAACTTTATTTTCCCAATGTGAAAATATTTCAAACAATAACCGCCTTGGTTCTGTCGCTTACGTACTCCACGTTCTATCGGTCACACACACGGACATTCTTCATATAGGAAGGGAACCCACTCCCAACACTTATGTGTCAACTGAATTTCAGTAAAGCTTGGAGGTAGCTTGGCAAACTTGTACGACAAGAGTATCAAAGGTCCTTTCGTTGCCAATTGCTTATGAGGTGAAAATTGAATGATTTAGAAGTTGTATGCCCTTATTATACTGAATCCTTGTAAAAAGTACTATAAATAATCATAATGGGAAGATGTATAGTATCTAAATCATATGCAAGAAGATTACAGGTACCTCATCCTTCGTGTAAGTGTTATCTGTGATGAAGCATAGTTCTTCTACTCGTGGTGCGCAAATCTCTTCATACTTCCTTCAATCAAAAGAGACAAACATTATGAGGTATGAAGATCAAAAGGGACAAAGCACAAAAATAATCTGGATAGGATCAAAGAGTCAAGATACAGATAAAGTTATCTACTGCCCGCATGCTTATTCCCCCTTTTTGGTCAATTGTACACCAAGGAAAAGTTATTCACAGCATGAACATTCTTATGCAGGTAAATTGAGAAGCTGGCCTTTTTGAAAGGCCTCTCGCATCCAAAATTGGAAAAAACGAATTGTAAACTTTTACTAGATTTTATCAAGTTATTCTGTAAGAGCAATGCCCTTGATTAAATTAGCCAATAGAATTAGAACTTCAGATAATTACCAACTGCGACCGTCAGTTTCTTTTTTTCACTTGACACTTGAAAAAAGTAGCTAGTGCCAATAGGAAGAATGAACTATCTACGATCTGAGAAAGCATCCAATGTCCAAGTCTTTTGAAAAACCAAATAAAAATGGAAGACTTACGAGGCTATTAGCATACAGGTGACACCCAAGAGCTGTAACCTTTGCTTCTCAATGTAGTTTTGTGATAGAAAACGGTCTATAAGATTCACTGTCAGGTAAAGCGTATCTGGAACCAATGAGTATTCTTCAGAAACCTGGAATGCAAATCAAGATATAAAAAAAAAGGCAAGTTCTCTGATGAGTGATATCCAGAGGCCCCAAAATTCTTTAATACTTCAATCCATGCTGAACATAAGGCCGAGAATCTAACTGGGAAAAAACCGATAAGTTCGAAGAGTAAGCTGCATAACAAACCTCCACTAGCCAATCAATCAAAATTCCTCTCATGCTTTGGGTAACATCTCGCTGCACTGTGTCCATATAGTCAATCCATGGTCTCTGGTTGAGCTGAGGGAAATAGCATGTCCATAGAAATACCAATTAGTTCATAATTAACAGGCAAAGGGCAACTAAACCTTTTTACTTTACTCAGCGCCTGTGTTGTAGATCTAATGCACATAGAACCGTCAAAACACGAGAACGTTCTGTATGATGCGGAAAGCATTATATGATTCATATTGGATTTCCTATTAGTCAGTCTAACAGATCACACTGAGATTTTTTAGGCCTGATCCAGATATACAATGGGAATCCAGATTCATCTATTGAGGAGGATGACAAATTTGAACATGCAGATAGGAATACCAACAGACTGATAGTTTCATGGCACATACATTGAAAGCTGAGTGCTAATTCCAACAGAGCACAAACTGTACAAGGAAACTGAGAAGAAGAACCAACATAGTGGTAACAAATGACTATGCAAAACTGCTTCATATACCTCTGCAGCACGCTTATGGTCATATATGTCATCGACATACTGGCTGCATGCTTGTGGATCTTTTTGGTCAGGGTCGATATCTGTAATGCCTGAACCTTTTGAGATTTCAGATCTCGCATGATGTTTAGGATCTGCATTATCAAATAAGAAAACTTGCTTGGATCATTCATAAGCTTAGACAATGAAATTTTTTTATCCAAGGCTAAGAGAAACAAGCTGATCATTTGTGTGTATGTTTCAAGACAAAAGGAAGGGATTCATTACCCAGGTTAAAGTAGTCAATTGGACATATAACATGAATGTGCCCATCTTTAACCTAAAAGCTCAGGCCAATGGATTATGGGAAGTTCACTCATATATTGTTCTTGCTTTTTCTCAATGGTCGACGTGGGAAACCAACACACACATATCTCAACAACAACATCATATCATTGTTTATATAGTTACAGTGGAAACATACCAAGAAAGGCAACAAGTGATGAAAATGATCAAGATGTGGTCAGGAAACAATACGTTTTTTTAGAAGGTCAAGAAAACTTGGCTTGAATGTACTTTTCCATGCAAGCATTGGCGATGTTACACCTGCATTTCCTCCCTGGCATGGAATGAGTAATGCCTCTGCCGAGTTTACTTTCAATGTGAGGTTCTGAGCTTGTGCCAACTTGGATGTCTCATTCGAAATATCTCCCTTCCTATATGAAACTGTTATATGTTCTTCATTTATCACCTTTGACACAGTTTTGGCTATATTTCGTTTCAATAATTTATTTGGTTTGATTGCTTTAGGGATACAAGGAACGGCCTTCACATTCTTTCGCAAATTGTCGCAGTCAACCTGGATGCACCCACAATCAATAAAAAGGGATTTAGAAACAATCTTCAAGCAGTGTAATAATAATGGTCGGTTCAAGCAGTGTAATAAAGAATATGTTTATGCTTTCCTGTACTTTTGATGCATTTGATGTTCCATTTGATACATTTGTCACATCTGTAAGTACTGCTTTTCTCTTGATTTGCAAATGAGCAGTACTATCATATTGCTTGTTCTCGTTTGAAGCTGCTCTTTTACTATGCGCACGGAGCCTCTTCTGATCTTGTATCAGAGGTTTCTCAATCTGTCCTCCGGCAAAATTTACAAAAGACTTAGCTCGTGCTCTCGTGATTCGAGCAGCACAGGTGTCAACTTCAGCAGCAGCTATAGTTGGCCTTTTCATGGCTGCTATGCGTGCAGAGGACTTCTTGGTTCTCTCAAAATGAAATTCTGTCCATTGTACCTAAATACCTGCACCAAATCAATGCCAAGTAAGAAAGAAACATGCATAGAGAAGGTCAAAAGGCTTATGCAAGTTGCAACTAAAGCAATCAAAAGCAAAGATGTTCAAATGACATATTATCAACAAGAATCAGTTGAGAAATATCCTGAACTGAAAACCACTATAAATAGCAATGACAAGGGCATCAAGGGACCCTTCTTTTCCCTTTGTCTTTTACAAGGATAGACATCCTTTGGTTCTTCTAGGATAGAAGTGATTACTTTTGAAGTTTTGATAGCCAACTTCTTCCTCAGTCTTCATTCATTTCTAATAGTTTTAAATTTTTTTGATCATTCCTAATAGTAGAACAAAGAACTTAATGATGAGTTCCTATCATTTCTGATTAGGAATGTGCCTTCACTATTCTTATTCAAGATCATGAGGTCGATGTACAAGATAAAACTAAATTGATCAAGAAAGCACCTCATTAAGCCCAATCACATCCTGTTGTGAACAGACTGCATCATTAAAATAAAAGAATAAATGTTGCTAAACACGAGTCAGCGACAAAAGTTGCTTTAGTAGAGAGCACAGTTCAGAAAGCTCTATTATAATCATGCATATTCATCCCGTTTCTTCTAGGTGGAAATGACACTTTCTCAAACAAGTTCTTTTGCTTCTCGGCTGTGCTAAATGGCGAGCTATTCTCTTATCCCATATATCATTAGGAAAACTGCATTAACTAAACAAAGCATCAAGTCTTCTTCCTATGAAAGATCAAGGTAAGTAAAACACAATCCATGTCAATTTTTACACTAATTTTGAATACAAAAATCAACAGGCTACGGGAACTGAGCTCACAAAAACTAAGCAATGAGCTTATCTTTCGATGATATCAAACCAGAGGATATGACATTCACATAACACCAACTAACATACTCAAGTATACACTTGAAAGCATAAAATCAAATGAAGCAACAACATCGAATCCTCTTATTCTCATATATTTTAGATTTCAGACTGCAACGAAAACATGAAATGCATCCTAAATCGAACATCAATTCCTCTTTAAAACCCTTCCCCCGGTCATATAATAAGTGGTTTGACACGACCTAGGAGTATCATAAAACAACCTCCATGTGTTATAGCAAGGGTAAGATTGCATTCACCCCACCATTCCTAAACAGACAAGATTATTTAGGTTGTTGCCTATCCCTTTCATTCCTCTTTACATGTTCCATATAAATCAACCAAAAGTGCTACATCTCCTACGCAGAGCCACTGTTTCAGATCCAAACCCCTAAACCGCACCACAGTGAAACCAAATCCCATTCGCTCACAGTCGCAGCCAAACAAACCAACACTCTCAAAAATCCTAACCCCATTCCAAGTGCCAACACCCCACACTAAACCACCCCACTCCCCTTTTCTTTCCTTCTTTGTCCCCAATTTCAAATTTCAAAAATCCAACACAAACACACACCTTTCCGCACAAATTCCAACCAATCATAAAACAACATCAATCCACTCACCCACACTGTCGTTCCGTCTCGTTTATGATCCCGAATCCTCCAATCCGAGATCGAATTCGATAACTTGAATCCGATCCGATCCGATCCGAGATCAGTGTTCTCACATCTGAGCTCGAGTTGAGCTGCAATTGAGCTCAACGAGCTAGAAAGTAGTGAGATCGAGAATTAGGGTTTTGATCGATCGAGTTGGGAAGAGCGATTCTAGAGAGAGAACGGTGGAGAGAGAATGGGAAAATGGTTAATGGAGAGAGAGGAATAGAGGCCTTGGGGTTTGGTCTGTGCGTGTGAGCGCGAGAGTTGGGACGCTGTCTCGTTCAAATTTTTTTAGTTTCAGATCTAGACAAATCTATTATTGTGACTATTTTGTGTCTTTTTCTTTTTATTTGCCCATTACAGCTTCCTCCCTAAAAGAGAAAAGAGCGTAGTGATGTTTTTATCATTTCAAATTATTTTTTCACATTTGAAAATGTTAATAAACTGTTATAGTAGTATTTTTTTTTTTAGGTTTCACAATATATTAAATGGATAGTTTTTTTTTTTTTTTTTGAAACTCTTGTATTTAGTATTATCTCAAGAAATATTTGCATCGTCGGTTTGTATTTTGCTTTGTATGTTTTGTATGATTGTAGCAATCAGTAGCCTACGAGGTGTAGAAAATGCAAAAAGAAAACATTGAGAGAGGAAACAGTGGCTAGGCAATGTGTTCTTACTTTTTTTTTTTTTTTTTAAAAAAGCAAATCCCGAAGAATTTTCCTTTGGTCAATCGAATAGCCCACAAACCCGAAGAACCATTTAAACCAGCTTTCGTTTACGGACTCATCACTACAAAATAGTTCCGTACTCAACAGCTTTTGATCCTTTGACCTCTTCTCTTTTTGGAGGAGTTCGTTGAGCGGCTTACGATATGGGATGGAAATGAACCCGGCTAGACAATGTGTTCGTGGAACAAGAAAGCAAAAGGGATTGATTTGTGCAATCAAGTTCGGAGAAGCAAATCGAGGTGCATTCGATATCCAATCGTCCTCAAATTTGGTCAGACTGTACACTATACTTGATTTTTTAAATTCAATAGTAAGTTTTGTAACGAGAGTTTTCTATGCCCAATATTCAGCCTGAAACACAATATGTCTATATTTTGATGCTCCCTTCCCTTATTTCTCTTGTTTGAACTTCTCATGTGTGATAAGATTATGATATTATTTTTGTTGTTGTTGTTTGCCTCTACTACAATCTAATAAGGACCTTTTTTTATGTCCATTACTTGAAGATAGTTAAGATTTGAAATGGACTACGGTCCCATGGTTTTGCTCCTCTTCACATGGAGGTATTCCACGTTAAAATCACATACTCTTTTTATACTTTGAATGATATTGTGTATACTAATATGCTTTCTTAGCAGATTCACATAAAAGAGGGGATATTGTAATTCCACTGTGCTAATTCGATATATGTTGGTTTTGTGGTACATAATCCATCCGACAGTATAAACTCTCATTATGTTCAAAAATCAAGATATTTCATCTAAGTCGTTGGAACATTAGTGACAATATGAACACATCAACCAATAAATGAACAACAGAATGATGAATCATAGAACAAAGATGATCAATAAACAAAGTTACCAGTGATGATCTCAAATAGATTCTTATGAATATCAAATCGGATGTGTCAAGGCAATCTTAAGAATAGGGCACAACCGTATCATAGAACGTGAGCATCATGATTGTCACATTTACACCATAACCACAAGAAATATAAAAACGAACATAAAAATATTGGATGAACATTATCCCATATTCTTGCTGTCGTTGTTTAAGGTGTTATTCGGTTATTATCCCAGTGTAAGGACTTCGATCTGAATTACTTGCACGAATACAACAATAGAATCAAGAAAAATACCAAACCTTATTTAAAGAATTCGAGTAAAAGATCACTTTTTTTTCACTTTAAAATGTGATTGTGAGTGTATGACTCCCACTATCTCATGTCCCTATTTTATACCTAAAGAAGAAGATAAGTAAAAAGACTCAAATTAAAACACATCCATCATGATTGAAAACGAATAGTTATAACTCACCATCATCTTGACAGATCATGATGAGACACTATTGGGTGCATCCGGAGGTATACATCCCCAACAATTTCTTGTTATCTAATTGATTGAGTTAAATTAATTATAATTAATCAAATTTCTACTTAAATCATCTCACCAATCAAATCTCGCCCCTTTGATAGGGGATGTATACCCCTGGGATATACAAATCATTTCCTTATAAGTATACATCATGATTATATATCATGATTAATAATCAATCAAGTAATAAAGACTTAAAATTTGAATAGTTATATGAATAAATCTTGCAACTCCAAAGTCATTATTCTAAGTTTAAAGACAAATATGTGGAATTTATTTATATTCAAAATCATTTAACTCTTGACTTTAAACTTCATAAAACATTTGAAAATCAAATAAATTCTTAAATCCTAATTTTGAAACACATCAAACATGTTTCAGAACTAGATATGCTTCATAAAAATGAGTTTCAAAATTAAACATACTCCAACATAAATTTGATAAATATAGCGTACACATAGATTTGCAGTTTATGAGAAAGTCCAACGCGGGAGATGGAGATTATTGAAGTTCTCTCAAGATAAATGTTATGAAATCATTTCAATCAAAAAGTTTGAACATTTGATAATAAGATCAAGAATGTATATCAAAAAATACACTCTCAACCCACCAAGTGTAAAAAAAGATCAATATAATAAATTACATAAGTTATGATAAATTAGAAAGATAGAGATCAAACTCGTGGTATTATATTACAAACTCGTGGTATTATATTACGACCCGTTTCGATATCATATTGTGAAATTAATTATACAAAAAATTTAAATTAATGATAATAAATCCAAGATATATATCTAACAATTGGATCGACCGACAAGAAATGAGGTAGAAGCACCGTGCACCACGAGGCACAACTTGTGGACACCTTGGAGCCTGTGCAACAATAGAAAAGGATTACGAGATGACGCGTCCCATGGGTTTGGGTGCCACCTTTGTGTTTAAGGAGCTTTTTTTAAGATATTTTTTCTGTCTCATGTTACGGTTTGATGTGACATACGGATTTATATGTGTGTTGAATTTTTATTTAATTTGATACAAAAAAAATATTTTTTTGAGTGACAGTGAAGTTTATTGTAATACTTATGAGAGAAAATAATGAAATATATTATAACAGATTATGATTGTTTTGATTTTTATTAGATGAAAAGAATACTAAATACTATATAATTTTTGTATTTTAAAACGATTAAAATATATTAACGTTGTTTATATTTTGAGACAACAATACCATAGTTACATTTTTCTGTGCCAAGTACATTTGAGGAAGCAATTTTTTGGTTATATAGCATCTCCGGTGGTCATGCAATGACTTGTCGTTGTTAAATAATATCATTCAATATTTTCAATCATTATATTATTCAACATGTATTTTGAAAAAGTTAATTTGTCGTCGTAAGAAAATTATGTCACGGACGTCAGGTTGAACTATATAATTTAAATTATCATTAGTGTTTCACGATAATTTTTTTGAAAAAAAAAATATTTGATCGTCCTGCAATACAAATCAAATTTTGCCTCAACAAATATGTTTTTAAAACCATTATAAATAATTCGGAATTCGGAATGAAGAGAGTACAAACAATGCCAGTGGTACTCCAATAATACCCAATTTCCTTTGTAGTCCTCCTCCCTCGTTCTGCTATATTTTGCAAAACCACTGGAGATGCTATGTTTTAGCAGCACTCTTCCTATACGATTTGTACGAAAAAATGCTACGTTTGAATGAGTTGAAGAGAGAAAATGTTCTTATCCTTCGGTTGAATAACAAATTGTTCACCGTAAATCTTTCTTACTGGGGATATTCTAGCGTTAAACTTCGAGCATTTGTTCTTATTTGTTGTCTAAACTTCTATTACTTGATTATCGATGAACCTTGGCATGAGCAAGTAGGACAATGTAACACGGTAATAGGAGTAACGTTCAATTTGCATCACAAGATAGGTGGGGATAAATTTCAGTACCGGGCACCCAAAGCAAACAATAATACTCTTAAGGCCATTTCCCTTTCAAAGGGACACTACTACTGACTATACCAATCACAGACCAAGAAAATCACAGTACGAAGTGTACAACGTACCTGAAGCAACTACTTTATCAACAATGTCCTTCATATACAATCCTCATATCCATGTTTGTGTAAGAAGAAGCTGCATCCTCGCTTGCGCTCATGGGTTCGTTTGAAGCGCTCTCGAATCGAGCACTTGATACCGAAGTTCCCGTGATGGTTAAGGTAAGACTTTATAGTCACAAAGACAAGTAATCTGTCATCGGTTTAGAGTTTTTGGTTGGTTGGTTTAGAATTTATTCTCTGGTTGTAATATTGTAGCTTCTTCGGTGCAGATAGCAGAGTTGAGTCTTGAGGGTGCAATGCCTTTGGGTCAGGTTTGTGTTGAGAAGTTCACATTGCAGTGTCGGAAAATCTTGCATCTATATATGCTCTATAATACATGACCAGCCAATACTCTCATTGCGAATCGGTTTTAGAAGTGCAGCATATATTTATACATTGTATGAGAGCATAGGTCATACATGTTTGGACTAACCACCATGTATATATTTTCCACGACACTCATTCAAAGTGTCCATGAGCCTCTATACGCTTGTTTAAGTTCTTTGAAAGTTGTGTGTACAGGGAGCAGTTTACTGGCAGCCACCGCAGCAAGCTCTGGAGAAAGTTAAACAGATTTCTTTTGAGCCTTCGAGTAGCCGGTATGGCACACATGAAGGCCTTCCTGAACTTATAGAGGGTTTGACGATTAAGGTTGATAAACCATATTCTCAACTAAGCAGTGCAGACTTGGCTTACTCTAGTGCCAGATTATTAGTACAGTATTATTTTTCTTTTTAACTATATTTTTGCAGTTGCAATCAGAAAACAAGTTGTGCAGGCCTTCCATTATGGTAACATCTGGCTCGAATCAGGTTCGTCTAACCTGTATCATTCCTCAATGTCTGCAATGTCAAAGGCTTTCCACTGGTCTGGTTCTGTTAAACTCGGACACTTCCTGTGATTCTTATTCCTGTTAGTAGCATTGTTTGCAGGGGTTTCTGAATCTGGTGCTGGCACTGTGTGACGTGAACGACTCAGTGGTGCTCTTTGCCCCTTACTTTTTCAATGCTTATATGGCATTTCGGATGACAGGCATCTCCAACATAATAGTCGGTCCTAGTGATCCTGAATCACTTCTACCAGATGCAGGTTAGAAAAATACCTGTAATCATTTTACCTGTTGGTAACAAGATTTTGCCTGCAGACCACATTTTAAAAAGAAACAAAGGTTAGAAAACTATGGGTGTCATGATGAATTCTTTCTCTGATTGTTGTAGATTGGTTAATGAGAACGCTGACCGAAGTTAAGCCGGTGCCCAAGCTGGTTTCTATTGTTAATCCTGGAAACCCGTCAGGGACGTGCATGCCACAGTCACTGCTTGAGGTTCCCATTATCTTCGCTCCCCTCCCTTCCTTTCTTCCTCCTCCTCTTGTGTATATGTGTCTGCTGCATAACAGATGCATTCCTGCACTTATGTGTTTGTGTTAGTTTATTGAGCGTATCGAACTAAAATGCTATTTGAAAAGAGAAGTCCTATAAATTGGATGTCACTGGTTCCTGAAGTGCTGAATTCCTGATCTCAACTCTCTCCTTTCACTCCCCAGATGGCAATCTCAATTTAAACTCAATATGATTTCATCTTTATTTTTCAGAGAATTTCGGAAATCTGCAAAGACACAGGCTCTTGGCTTGTGGTTGACAATGCATATGAGTAAGTCCATTTTTCTACTTAGAGAACATTTGCTGCAATTTACCTATAAAGCTCCCTATCCCTATATATGAGGAATGCAGAAGAAAAAGTGTATCTAGCAGAATCTCCCTATCCCTATCTAAGTGACTCCGTATACTTCATTTTCTTAACTATTCTTAGTGACTCCCTATATTTCATTTGTGCGTAGATTAAAATTATTAAAACTTATAATAATTTAAGAGTTCTAAAAAAAAAATACTACACCTTTAACACTTAAAAATTATAATTTTCAAAAAAAATAACAATCATAACATTTTTTTACAAATATAAACTTCATTAAAATGATTGTCCTACACACACAGTATATTAAAAATTAATATTAGAAATTAGAATATGAAAATAAATATCAAAATCATTACATGAAAATATAGAGTATCGGGTTAGAGGATGAATATAAAGAATCTGTTGAGTGACTGAGTTGAAAACTGAGTTTTTATATATAATGAATGACATTGTAGTACTATATTATAGGAATAAAGATAAGAAAACTGTTACGAATGGTCGAAGTACGAAAAAACTGTATCAGGACTTCTCTTATTCTTACCAATATTCTAAATTAGTTACCACTTCACTGGATCTCTTTCTTCTTGCATGCAGGTACTTTGTGCATGATGGTTCCAAGCATTACTGCATCGACGGGAAGCACGTTGTCAACCTGTTCTCTTTCTCCAAGGCATACGGGATGATGGGATGGCGAGTTGGTTATGCAAGTATCTACATTTTCTGCTTAGCACTTAATTACATTCTTCCAATTTGCCTCACATCTTATGTTTTAAGCATAACTTACGCTAAACCCAAATGTGAACAAGTATCACTGAAGTCTGAATCATTGCGCAGATAGCGTATTCACCACAAGCAGAGGGACTTCGAACTCAGCTCCTCAAGGTTCAGGATAACGTTGCAATCTGCGCTCCCATGATATCCCAACACATAGCCTTTCAATGTTTAAAGGCTGGCAAAGACTGGGTACAGGAGCGAGTTCAGACTCTCAAAAGAAACAAGGAGCTACTCGTCGAGGCTATTTCACCTCTAGGAGAAGGCTCGATAAAGGGCGGTGGAGGAGCTATCTATCTCTGGGTGAGTCTCCCAGAGAGGTTCCCTGATGATGTCGAGGTTGTCAGTTGGCTTGCACAGAGACATGGAGTGCTGCTGCTGCCTGGTAGCGCCTGTGGGGTGCCAGGCTGCATTCGTATCACTTATGGGGCAGTGAAAGAAGCTGAATGCGAGCTTGCTGCGAATAGGTTGAAGAAGGGGCTGGAAGAGCTCCTGAAAGATGGTATGGCGAACTGAAGACCGATGGTGCATGCCGAAAACAGTTTTTGGAAGACGATGTTGCAGATATGTGAGCATTGAGGACAAGCGGGAAATGAATGAGCTATCTGTCCATTTATCTGCCAGCTGCAGCAAGAAAAATTGTTGTTTTATTATTATGACACTCTATCCGATACCAATGGCTCTTACTGTGTTCAGGCATAATCTGTGCAAAAACTTTAGATCGCAAGATAACTTTTGGGATCCGTGGTTCTTTCGAAGTGGATGCATATCCCCAGTTATGGGACATGACTTCGAACTTATGTTTCAGGCAAGTTTACAGTGGAAAGCATTGAACCTTCAAACTCAGCTCAGGAGAACCATACACCCACCAAGGTTTGGTAACAGGCTCTAGTATCGACAGCTGAAGTTCGAACAAAACCTGAAACGGCTAACAGACATTTTGATTGATCAACAGATAATTGACATAGAGGGACCGCGGCACATAGACACCTTTCTTTGAAGAATACAGTAGTACCTCTTTCCATTTTAACACAAGAGTTTGTAACATTCAAGTTGCAACCAAGTTTCAAAACCTGGCAGACAGGGGAATGGGTATACCTATACAGATGAAGAAAATACAAGGGCGGATGATACAACCTTTCCAGATTGGGTTTCTCAGACAAAGAAGATACAATTGATGACGTACAAATGGAAGTGTTCAATGTGGCAATACTAAGAACAAATCATGAGGTGATGAGAATTCATAGGGACTAGTTGACTGTAGGATATAGCCAACTCTCTACTCATTTCTTCCATTGTGGCAGCCGTTGGATGACAACCTGAAACGCAAGCAGCAATAGTGGGGAAATATTGCAGTATGAGAAAACAGATGTAGTCGCAGACCATCCCAAAGAAAGGCGATAGAGGATTATGACTGTTGTTGCAATAAACTATCTGAAGATTGGTCTGAGATCGAAGGAAGAATGATCAAAGCAGTACTGGATTCACCTCTACCAAAGTTCGCCTTGCTTCAATGCAAGTACATCTGGGAAACTAGAATTAGGAAGCAGCACACAAGCTAGGATTCATACAAGCACAAGAAAGAGAAACGAAGCACCAGACCATACATTTCGGGAAACAATGCTATTGAGCATATTATGGCCACAAACTTGAACAAGTTCACAACAAGGATTAATACGTGAGGATAAATTTGGAGAAATAAATATGTTGTGGTACGTATTAACATAAGTTTAACTTGTGGTGAAATTTGCTCCTTGCTGAGTTAAGCGAGTCCACTTCAGATTTGCCTAATTCACCAAAAGCACAGCCAACCAAATTTTAAGATTGTAATTTTGTGCCAAGATATTGGCAATAGAACTCTAGCATAGTTGAGTAGGTTCAGTCCTAATATTAATTTCCCAGATAAAGAAAAGGAAGGATGAAGGAGCACAAAAGCGGAAAACTTTTCATAGTTAACTACTAGCAAGGACATTTCATCCTCTTATTGGACCATAGAACACGAAACAAAATCATGTAAATTCATACCTTCCCCGAGTTTTCTTTATCACCAACAATAGTTTGACAAGCAAGTCTCCAAGATTCAGGCTTCTGGAAATACGAAACCAAGGGTCATCAGACAAGTTTCATCACCTAGTTGGCATTTCGTGCATAATAACACAACCAAATCATGGGATGGAAAAAGGATCACTGGAGCTAGCAAGCCAGAAAAGAGAGGATGATTGAACTTGCCTTCTTCAAATACCGAAGTTCCGAATTTGTTCTCTCGTTCAACAGTTCCTTTCCATCAAGAATCTGCAGAGAGGTACTAAACTTCATCACCAAAGACAAGTGAACTGAAAGCAATGCTGACTAATAATAGTATTCTAGAAGAACTGGAATGCAAATTCGTGGAACATAACTTGTTAGGTTGATCATTATTCCACGCTTTGTTTACCTCTTACTTGTCATAAACACATCTACAACTCCTAAAGGTACATCATGTTCTGCGACACTTAATTGCACAGTCAGTTATACAAACCTATCATCCAGAATATACTATTTTACGTATGCGTAGTTTTGGTGGCTAGCTCTCGACCTCTTAAAGACAACAAGGTATGGAGTCTACTGTCGATCAAGTGGAACCAAAGAAGCATTCTTGAAGCGTGGCCTGAATTTCTTTCAAAAATCCAGTCAAGCATTTTATCTTATGGCAGAACTTCCATTCTTCTAGGCGCTTAACTAAAAACAAAGGCGGTGGAATTCAAGACTGCTCACATAAGATTGAAAAAGGAAATACATTCTTTCAATATTATCTATCCAAAAAGCGAAGTAAAATCTATATCCATCAAATTTGTATAAGGACTAGTAGATTTAGTGGTTAGATCGTCGTGAAAATTTCAACCCGTATAAACATGTTGAGGATACAACCATCGGATCAACTAATTTAAGACAAATTTTATGGTTTTAGAGTTCCAAATTTTTGGCAACACACTGGTCAATAACCGGGTGGAATTTGTTTAGAACTATTTACTAGGCCCAACTCTCTTCTATATCATTCTAATGACGAGTTTGACCTAGGATCGGACACTTCTTTTATGGATCTTTATATCAAAGGTTCAATTCTCAATGGAAACAGGCTTACAATTCTCAAGATAAGATTGTTGTCCATCCTCCTGTCCTAAACCTGCTCTAGACCAGGAAGCCTGGCGCCGGATAAGATGGGTTGAGTTGAATCTAAAGATGGTGGACCAATATCGTATGAATTGTAACAATATGGCTACATTTGTTAAGAAAGTTATTGAGGAAGATGAAGATATAAATTTATATGATCATAAACATTTCACAATAAGTAATCCAAGTACAAAATACATTGTCCACAGTACAGAGGAAAGCATTTAGCACGTCAAATGAGTATGTTCAAGAATGATTTACCTCGACTATGCAAGTCCCACAACTTCCACCACCTCCACAATTCATGACTTTCCCCTGAAGAACAAGATCGAGGACTACTTACTCTTTTAACCAAAGCTTAAACAAAATCAAATGCAGGAAATGGTGATCCTCTTTCTAGTTCAACATTTTTACATTCCATATTTCCATCAAGCTCAGAATAGAGAAAAGCAAAGACGAGAATATATAATACAAATAATATTCTTAGACATTCTACCACATGCTCAAGCTTT
This sequence comes from Drosera capensis, assembly GCA_001925005.1. Classification (NCBI taxonomy): domain Eukaryota; kingdom Viridiplantae; phylum Streptophyta; class Magnoliopsida; order Caryophyllales; family Droseraceae; genus Drosera; species Drosera capensis. Next base: position 139,472 of record LIEC01012346.1, read on the forward strand.
CAAGAGGGTTGGTTCCTCGAAACAAATATCAGATGAATTCATATTCTCCCCTTGTATGAGATAGTTCAATACGTTATCCAAGTTCCAGTCCTCTTTTTATAGTCTGAGTGCTACTCTACTAGACTTCTACGGCAACTACGGGCTTCTTTTATGTTCCTTGATACTTAACATCGTTACGATAACTTATTTTTTTTAAAAAAAGATGGACTTACATACGTGGCATAGAGCTCGATCTTGTTATCCAACATGACATTCCTCAACAGCTTCTCCCCGCTCACTGCTCTCGCCTTCTCCACCAGATACGACCCATCACTCCTTGCTTTTGGCTGTCCACCAAACAAATATGCAACCCTTTTCAGAATAAATTCCACTTTTCTATCAACCTTAAACTGTAAGAATGGCAATGCAAGTCCAATGAGAGAATAAAATAAACAAATTCCAAACAGTACATCTAGCATACATATACATACGTGAATTAAGCTACGTTTTCGGATAAAATCAGCTCATTTATGTTCGGTTGAAGTTCTTAACTTAAACTATTATTGTCATTAGGGTTTCGTGATAAGTTCGTGAAAAATAATGATTAATCTTTTACACACACATCAAAGTTAGTATAGATAAATGTGAAATGTTAATTGTAGTATCACAATACATTTGGAAGAGAGAAATACTACTCCATCCGTCCCAAAATGCATGCAACGACTTGATTCATATCGCAATATTATGTATGGCTTGATTTTATTTTTTTTGGATTTTAGTGAGATTTATGGTAGTCACTACGAGGACAGATAGTGGAACATATTGCAGTAATGACTGTGAAAACTTCGCCAAATGAGAACGTTGCATGTATTTAAGAACAATCCAAATAAGAAAATGTTCTTATAGATATGCAAATAGTCATGTTTTTCATAAATAATTCCTTTATGTTAAAATTATTCTATTGATATTGGTGTTGTTTCGGTATAGTTTTGTGTTTTGGACTTGGTATTGTTGTTTTTTGTGTTTTTATTATAGATTGACTCTGATGTGAAGAGTCTTGTTTTATTGAGACTAAAAGCTTGTCGATGTAGTAGTCCCTACGTTTAAAGCTTGTCCTTGTTTAGTTGTTGTCATGAAGAATGTCATTCTAGTAGTGATATTTTTCAGTTTCGTTTTATTTCTATTGTAGTATTGTGAAAATAAAAACTGAAAATGTAGCTCGAGCAAGTTTAAGATGATGAGATATGCTATTGAAATTTTTCATGGTCACCACACTTACTTTATTAGAGTGACATGTGTATTTAGTGCTTATCATCTTAGGGAAGTTCTAAGTCCATGCTAACACCATCATATTATATCTTTAAGAATAATCTTGTTCTTATGAAAGTAATGTTTTAGTATGAATTGATCTCGTCGTGGAGAAAATTTTTGATGTTTTATAGTACTCGATTTCTATGATGACCTTTACCTATTTTGTGTTAAAGGAGAAAGACTTGACCTAGAAATGTAAAACGATTCTTGTGATCCATCCCCTTTTCCTACCATTAAATTTCGCTTTCATCTTTCACTTGCTACTTATTCTATGTTAAAGGATCGGTGAAATAAGAAGAAGAAAATTTTTTCGAATAAAGTGTTTTAACGACAATACTCCCAGATTACTTCTATTACATATCTTTAGAAAGGGGTGGTGTGAATTTATTATTTTTTAAAAAAAGATTTGATTAGGTATCTAGTCCTCCTTTAAGACACCTTGGTTGACTTAGGGGATGACCCAAGTTAGTATTTCTGATTCTTGCTAGCTAGAGATCAGGAAGAAACTTGAGCTTTTTAACTAAAAATGTTTTTCATCCTGCTAGTGGTTCAAAGACAACTATCACGGATGGTCTATCTCAATGTTGTAAAAGGTCATGGCTAGGCGCCTAGGCAGGAGACCAGAATAGGAAAAATGCCTGGGCACGCTTATTATTTAAAGCCCATATTTTTAGAAATTCAATCAGACACGATTAAGCTTTAGAAACCGTACTGTGATGGCAAACTCCTAGATCACTACTCCACTACAGCCCGACTGGCGAGACCTCTGACAGCCTTCTGACGGCCGAATTCATCCTGCACCCCTTTGAAAACTTGATAAAAACTCCTTTCATTTGTTCTATTCTTTCCTTTTTCTTTTTTCTTTTTTTTCTGGGGGGTTGGTTTTGAGCTTTGATCGTGTAAATTGATCTGGGTATTCCTCCAACAATCATCTAGGAGTCTTAGACATCAAAATCATTGGTCGATTTATAGAGTTTGTCAGGTCGAGAGGCACATCAAGCCTTGTAGAGTTTTTCAAGCAACCAGGTTCTGTTTTTTTTTTTTTTTTTTTTTTTTTTTTCATAACGTTGTTATTTGATTATATTAGAACGGCCATCATACTATTATAGGTTGTATTGTTGTGGACGTTGTGGTGTTGTGTTTGACTCTTTGGTTGTTTGGCATTATTCATAACTAGGCTATTTGATTGTATTGTTGTTGACGTTGTATTGCTTGGCTTTTTTCATAACAGATGTTATGAAGGATCTGCTTTTACAACACTACATATACTTCATATGATTGTCAAAACTTTGTTCTATTTTTCTCATTATAGAGATATGGAACAAGTATGTATTAAGGCCAAAAAATTGATAAGACCCGACATGGAAATATAGGCCACATGCTTATCCAGGAAAGAGCACAAATGCAATGAGATGCGATTTGTGTGGTAAGTTTTCAAAAACAAGAATTTATCACAAGATGCATTTGATTGGGGCAGGAGGCAATGTGACATCTTGCTTGAATGCTATACCAGTGATCATCAATGAAATAAAAAAGTGGATGAACCGGGATGGAGGAAAAAAAGGAAACAAAGTGATTACATTTCAAGAAAATGAGCAAGGAAATCCAATTGATAAGGCTAAGCAGACTGCCATGGAGGATCAACCCGTTGTTGATGACCATGGAGAAGAGTTTGGTACTCATGGATCCTAGAACTAGCCAAGGAGAGAATAGCGAGGCATCAACTTTCCATAAACGACCTATTGTTTCTGGACCTATGGACTTGTATGGTCGTGGAAAAGGGAAGCAAGTGCAACCAACCATAGAGAATCAATTCAAGTAGGAGGAAAGAAAGATAGCTATCAAAGTTATTGCAAAGTTTTTTCCAAAATACAAATATTCCATTTAATGCGCTGAAATTATCGTCACATCATGAGATGCTCCAAGAAATTAGGCATTTTGGTGTTGGCCTAAATCCACCATCGTATCATTTTGAGGGAAGAGCTATGAAGTTTATAGTATAATACTAATTCATTTTTTAATGTTATGAATTTTAAATTTATAAACTAGTTTTTGTTTATAATCATGAATACTAACCCTTAATATTTGATAGATCGAAGAAGTGCAAGGGGCATGTGATTCTTTGAAAGGAGATTCGAAGAAATTTAGAGTTATTATAATTACCGATGGATGGACTGATCGATGCTCAATAGGGCTAATGAATTTTTTGATCAACTATATGTTTTTGAAATCAGTCGATGCATAAAACAAGAGCCACATGGAAGATTTTTTTTCGAAAGAAGTTGAAAAGATCATAGAAAATATGAGAATAGAAAATGTGGTTCAAGAATGAAAACTTGGTCTTACATATCTGAAAAGTATTAACATATGTGTTTTGTTTGTAATGACGGGTTATTGTCATGTTTTATAAGTTGTCACTGATAATGCAAGTGCGAATGTTCTTATGGGGAAGCTACTACAAGAAAAATATCTTCCACTTTGTTGGACTCCTTGTGCAAGAGACATCACAAGATTTGTGTATAAGCATACTCAGCTACTTGATATGGTGAGTAAGCATCTTACATAAAACATATGGCTATTCGTTAAAGAGCATACTCAGCTACATAGATTCTTTAGGTTACTTTGGGAAAGATATGGCTATTCGTCAAAGAACAACAAAGCAACCAGGTTAGTGCTTGTATTTCATTTATAATGATTTATTCCATGGATCATTATATTATAATCTAACATAAATTACTTGGATGTGTAGTTAAGTGATGGGATATGTCTAACTTATTACGTTCAACGTTGGACTAACTTTGTTTTAATTTAAATAGGTGAAATGCATTTATAAATACATATCTATGTTATTTAGGTATAAATTATGTATCATCCTCAAGCCATCGCCTAATCCTCTAGGCCATCCGTTTAGGCCTTAAAGGGCCCCATCGCCTTGCTCCGCCTAGGCCTTTTGACAATTTTGGTCTATCTTATGATATGTGCGAAAGCCTATTCTGAACTCATATATCTTCATCATTATGGATTGTTCTTCGTTTATGTTGATGTTAATGATTATTTCCATGATTAGCGAGTAGATCTTTATTAGCAAGGCTATGTGGCGAATCTCTCTGATTCTAGATTTATGAGATGTGAATTATGCGTTACTTCGTACTTGATGTTCGTACTTGATGATGTTATATATTGATGAGAACTTATGCGGATTTTATTCATATGCTTATGATCTCCGTAGTTTGGCTAGCTATTAGACTTATAGAGATGCATGTTTTTACAATTGCTAGCTTGATCAATTCTTGCTTCGAGTGAGTATAGTAGCTATTAATAACCGGAATTAAGCTATTTTTACTCTAAGTTGTTAGAGTTCACATAATTTAGATCTAGTACTATACAAAGCTTTATTTTGGTTGTATAGAATCTAAGGTGATGATATCTTCAACTTTTATGTAATTTAACATGATTTGTTTGACTATTCTTATTTGAATTAAATAAACAAGTTGGATGAAGATTAATTGATGATTTTTCATATAATTGACTTCAACTGAAGAAGATTAGAATTTATATTCTACATTACCTATTTAAATAGTCAACTAAGTGGCCAATGATTAAACCTCATGAATTTAGAGTGAGGTTATATAGGTCCTTTCTATCTTAAAGCATACTCAACTTAAGTTAAAAACATTATTCTCACCATCTTCAGCTTTTATAATTAATTTAGCTTAACTTACTTTTAGTTCACTTTTATTATTATTTTTATTTCCTCAAACTTGAGGTAATTGTGTTAAACTTTATTCACGCTAAACCTAAAAATAATATTATTAGCATTTTTAGTTTCTCATGGGATCTATCCCTGGACATTTTATTTTTATCTACGTAATACTCCCTTTGTCCAAATTTACACGAAATATTTTTGTCAGGAGTTTTGTTTTTTCTCTTAACAATACATAAAAATTATGTTTAATCGTCTCAAAATTTGACTCCACAAATGTGACGGACAACAATGATGGCATCTAAATTAGGCTGGGAGTAATTTTTAGTGAGGAATTAATTTGACCAAAGGCATCATTTTTGCACGTATTATGTGACGGGGGAGTTTATTTTTGCCACAATGAACATGATGATAACCAACTCACTCACAATTATTCTAAACAAGAGAATGAGATGAAGTTACATATTTACCCCAACGAATTCGAGTTCAATCTCCGGTTTTCCGGTCCCAGCCGCCTCCGGCGAAACCACGGCGAAGGACACTCTACACGGCCGCCGCCTCCGGGGGGAAATGATGATTGGTCGGCCGTGATTGCCGCCGGCGCCAGCGGTTCCCGGCCGCACAAGGAGTGTGGATGACACCGACGCCATCTCCCCGCAAATGTCGCCAAATTGGAAATCAAACTTTTTTTCTTTTCATTTTTTCTTTTTCATTATTTCGGAAAATATAGCAACGACTAAAATCAGAGCTGGTCGCGTGTGGTGCAGATTGCTTTGGAGGTAAATGGGCTGATTGGAATGGACTCGGTGGTTAATAATCATGGTTATTGGGCTGGGCTCACCAGATTTACGCTGAACTATTTTTATATATATTTTGAAAATATAAATTACAAATTGAGATGAACATTAACATATGTCACGATAGGATAATGCTGATTAATCACTTTGGGATATTATTGCAAAAATAATCATCACATTTGATTTTATTTGTCTTTTGATTTTGTTACTAAATATACATTACACTTTCTTGGACATGTAGAGCCCCACACTTTTTTCTTTGAATTGAAAACCATGTGATGAGCAGTAAAATGGGTGATTCCAGGGAAAATTGTGTTGCAATAAATGGCATCGATGTTGTGCTTGTCATGTTACATGTCTATGCCTACCAAAGTAAAGAATACAATAAGGTGTATAATCCATGGGAAATTCTGTGGTATACACCCATTGTATTGGATCAATCGTTGGACATATATTTTATTATGAATTTGAATTTTCGTTAAAGCTAATTTCTTAACATGATATCAAAATATATATGACATGCATAAAGTTTGTGACTTAATTATATATTTTTTTCGTTTCATAAACTTTATAACATGTATAAATTTTGTATTATTTTATACATATAAATACAAGTTTCATTTTTATATCAAATCACGTCTGAACGTCCCGTAATATGTATTAAGTTGAAGTACGTAACTTACACCGTCATTGATATTTCACGATAAATTTATAAAGAAAAAATTATATTTGATAGTCGTTACACACGTATTAAACTTTATATCAATACGTATACAAAGTCAAAACGTTGCAAAACATATGAAACAAAGTGAATATTTTATTTTTGGTATGAGAGGGAGTATAAGACGTGACATAATACCTTCAGTTAAATATTGAGAATTGTTGATCCAATTATCCAATTATATTTATTTTTTTTTGTGATATTTTTAGTCTTTTTATATAGCTTTGAGTGTCTAAAGTTGATTTCAAGATTCTTTTAGAAAAGTTTTGTGTTTTCATATTATTTGAGACTGTTTTATGATGTTTTTATAATTTTTCATTCATTTTTATGTGTTCTGAAAAAATTTAAATGATATTTATAATGTTTTTAATTTTTTAAAATATTTTAAACATTTTTCAAGGGTTATATTCATCCCTGAAAAAATACAGCCTACTCGCATTGAATAGGATGATAAACTCAGACTGTCATATACACATCAAACTAGGCGTACAAATAATTTCGTGTGTAGGCCCATCGACGAAATTCAACGAGTTCGATCACACACAAACATGAACTAGTGGTGCAGTGGAAAGTAGACAAAGCATAAATTTTATGTGGACAATCCCATGAGGACAGAAAAATGTGGTCCAATTTCAACCCCTACAAAAATATTAAAGTGAGCTACCTGTTTTTCATATTTGTGTGCGTATGATCATAAATTTCCTGGTGTAGCATTCACATATATAGCTTATTGTAATTGCAACCCAAAAACAAAACACACAAAAGTGCCTAGCGATCAAACAGTTGATTTGTTAATTGCATCAGGTTTCACAATTGTGAATACCACACAGTTTTTGATATCATCGGTCCATGTATGATGAGATCCTATAAACAAATTTTTGTATTCTACTGATATGGATACTAGAGATATTAAAAGATAGTCCTGACTACATAGTGTTCCTTTTTTCAACAGAAAGGTGATAAATAGTAGTAGTAACTTCAGAATGGGCCGTCAACGAAACTAACCACGACCAAAAAAAAGAGAGCAAAATAGTGCTATTGAAAACAACAATTACCTACACAACAGTAGTCTTCACATAGTGTTAGCTGGATGCATCTATGAGCAACTTATTACAAAAATTGTACCTGTCTCCTTTAATTTTTTTTTACACTTTTTCTATTTGACATAAAAACTACCCCTCTCATCTCATATCCATTATAACGTTCTTATATAGTATTATTTTATATTTACGAATATAAGTCTCATTTTTATATTAAGTCTGATTGTCCCGTAATATGTATTAAGTTGAAACATATAATTTACATAATCATTTATATTTCATAATAAATTTTTAAAAATAACATTTGAACTTGGTTACATACATGATAAACCTTACATCGATATGCATGCAAAATCAAAATGTTTCAATATTTTTGAGCCTGAGGAAATACTTCGAAAAGGGAAGTTTCTCAGATAATCAAACATCAACTTATTATATGATCGCGCAATTAAAGGCACTACATATTTGAATCTCGAAGGTCGAAGTTTTCTGTAAAGCGTATTCAACAAATAAGGAAATTAACATTTTATGGTTCGGTCCCAATCAATCTCCGGAAAGGAAAATCTCTCAATCTAACTCCTGCCAATGGAAATTGGGTCTAAAACTTGGACATGCATGCATTGCATATTTCTCTAAGTTGTTGCAATGGCTCTGAATTTAAAGGCACATCTTGCCAAAATCTAGTAAAACCTACTCTCCTGGCCTCTTCATATTGGTGAACCTCAGAGAAGTTTATTGATGCATTGTGATCGTGAATAACACGAAGAGGACTTTTAACATCTCAAACATCATTAACCTTTGGTGGAAAAGGTGTACTAATTGCGTTCGTTTTTGTGATTGTTATATCAATCATCGGTTGGAATAGTGGATGAACCAATAAATCTGATAGGCCTGTGCTAACGATGTTAGTCAATAAGAGATTGCGCACACGGTTGGAAAGTATATATAAAACACTACATGTAACATAATTTTGGTCAAATTCTGATCTCGATCCTTTGCCACACTGGAACTTGTGAGTGAGATTGGCTCGACAGTCTCACAGAATGGAATGAACGTGGAAACATTGAGAACTTAATGCTGTTAGGAAAACTTTAATTGTCATCAATACCATCAACCCAATTTAATCGCAAGGATAAGATACTAACTTATACGGGGATGGATTAAGACGGATTTTAAATCAATCCGCATGAATAATTAATTATACTGTATATACATTGGACTGATATTTTCAACATAAATGACTAGTTTTAATATTTTTTTTTCAGATAATATAACACAAGTGACTTGTGTTTCAAGTATTATTTGTTAAAATCAATTTAGAAACAATCCGGTTTTCATCTTATAGAGACCCACACATTAACATCATCTAAACTATAGGAGCAATTATTCCCTTGTTTCACATCAAATACAATATTGAATTTTTCACGCGAATTAATATATGTGTTGATTTTTATTTATAAAAAAATCAAAATAATGTTGAAGTTGTGTGAGAGATATGAAAAAGAAAAAATGAAAAAAATAATGATGATAGAATGAATTGATGTAATATAAAATAAAAAATAAAACTATTTTAATAATTTTTTTAAAAATTATTAAATTAAAAAATATTATAATTTTAATAAAATATTCAAAATAATAATAAAAAAAATTTATGAGATGAATGGAGTATAACCATTTCTCACTACACAACACCACACAATGCATCCCACACTGTCACACACACTCAATTCCACATACTTGATTAACCTCGCAAAATAGGAAACAGAAACACCAAAACCAAACCCACATACAACAGGGAAAACACAACCAAACCCTTGAAAATGGAGGCAAATTGGCAAATTCAGAAAAATCCCTCTCCCCTTTCTCTTCTCCGCCTCCCCAACTGTATGAACACCTACTTCCATTACTCCCCACAACAAGAAAAAGGACAGAGAATGTATACATGTATATACAGACATCAATGCAGAGGGTGCAACAACGACCCTTTTGCCAACCCAAGTAGTTGGGCTGCTTCGACAACACCAAGAAAGAGACCCAAAACAATATACCCATTTTCATTTCTCACCGCTCTGTCATCACTGCCATCACCATTTCTAGACACCCTTTTGCTTCTTATTCTTGTATCTACCCATGTCAACTTCAATGGAGACTGATAGGATTCCGGCAAATGATGATGGTGATGATGATGATGCGGCGGAGTGGGCGGCATTGGAGAGGTATCCGACGCGAGTGCGGGCGCAGATGTCTGTGTTGAGGAAGGAAGGTGATGGAGAGGTGTGCGAGGTGGATGTATGTGGGCTTGGAGGTGAGGAGAGGGATAAGGTTTTGGAGAGGCTGGTGAGGGGTGCGAAGAGGGATCCGGAGAAGTTTTTTGCTAGGTTGAAGAAGAGATTCAATGCGTGAGTGTTATTTTTAATTTTAGGTTGATATATCGTGGTGCGATTGCGTGTATCTCGTCTTTTTGAAATATTGTGATTGACGGGATTAACTGGGTTTTTGTCTTTGGCTCCGGTAGCTGTGGGAGTGATGTGGTGTGTTTGAGTCCTATTTTATTTTTTATTTTGGGGGTAGGATAACTTGGATGATGGAGATGGTCTATTGGATTATGATGCGATGGATTGGTGTTTGCATGTGGTTTTAGTTTGAGAAATTCCTTATGATTGGAGAAAGTGAGGAAAAATGGTCCTTCTGATTTGGAGGATGTTGATGTTCTTGTGTAGAAATGGACCATTTTGATTGGCTTTGTGTAGGTAGTTGATGCTATAGTTGTTTTTGTCTCAAGATAGTTGATTAAAGGGCTTTTTCAACTTCTTTTGCTAAGAGGAGAGACTGATTGCATGCATCTAAGAGATCCTTTTCTAGCTTGGCACGGTTGAAATCTTTTTATCGGGGTTTTAAGCGGGATAGTGTTGGAGGGATGAATTATTCCAATTGGTGTTGAAGCAGAACTGGTCCTGTATGATAGGATAAACACTTGGTTTTGGGTTGTTGCTGTTGAAGCAGGAGCATATGAACTTGGAATTATTATGAACAATGATCATATTGATTTATGATTGAGGATGTAGAATAAATAGGACTCAAGGAACAATTTCAGTTTCAAGTCACGAAATTTAAATGAGGAAAAAGTTTCTTACATTGTCTCTATGTGAATTGCTAGAGACAATTCGTTTTTCTTCTTTGTTCTGATTTTCTTTATGAGGGTATTGGGAAATAGTCTATTTGTAACAACATAGGTAAGCCTGTGTACATCTCGTGCTATGGGAGCACGTGGATTGGTGTTCTTGTTGTTGTCTTCATGTGAAACACTGCCGTTCTCTTTATTGGTTTCTAGACCTTGATTCATGACAGATCATAAGGTCTGTCTTATGGTTTGAGTGTTGCTGCCTAGAATCTTGTGGTTCTCTCTTAAAGCTTTTATAAGAAGATTGTGAATTTGATTTGTCTCAAGTATCCTCACTGTACTTTTGTAATGGTTTTCTTATTCGGATTTATAGTGTAGGTCTGGAATTCCCGAGGGTTGAAGTACGATTTGAGCATTTGAAGGTTGATGCCTTTGTTCATGTTGGTAGCAGAGCATTGCCAACAATTCCCAATTTCATATTCAATTTGACTGAGGTTGACAACAACTCAAACTCATGCTTATATACATCTCATTTGGCTTTGCTTCTGACTTTCTTCGTTCATTGACAATCAACTTAACTTCTGAAGTCCTGCTTGGGACGATGTTCTGGAGGCAAAAGAACGAAATTATCGATTTTGAATGACATCAGTGGGGTTGTTAGGCCTTCCAGGTACAGTAATTCTTCTAGATCTTGATTTGGTGTATAATGTGAATGAGTTGGTGTAAAGGTGTCTCTGCTTTCGTTTTCTAATTGCAGATTGACGCTCCTTTTGGGTCCCCCAAGCTCCGGAAAGACTACATTCCTTCTAGCCCTTGCCGGGCGCTTAGGAAATGACTTACAGGTACCCGGAAACTCTTGCTCTTTTTGAAGTGGACCCTATTCCTAAAAAAAATCCTGTACCTGGGGAAAAGTTTATTGAGCTTTGTACCTATGCTTGTCAAGGTGAATCAGTTTATTGCTCCTTGGCCAATGGCCAGGATGTAGTATTGCATGTCCGTGAAGCATCAGCTCAGTTGTTTGCTGTTGATACAAAAGCACTATGTTGCATATTTTGCCATTGAGTTTGATGCCATGATCGTACTTCGTTCTGCTTTTTCTGTTAAACCTTTCAATGTTATTGACTCATTGTGGGATCACTTTTTTCTTTTGTTGGTGGATATGACCAACACCAGAGTACTTTAATCATCATTCTTTTGATGCAAGGGTTGATGACATAAGCCCTCACAAACACTCAAGTCTTTGCAGTTGTGCTACCTTGCATGTAAGTGTTTTTAAGAGGCTTTATACATTGCTTTGAAGGTGTCAGGAAAAATTTCCTATAACGGACATGAGCTTAAGGAGTTCGTTCCTCAAAGAACTGCTGCTTATGTGAGTCAAAAGGATCAGCACATGGGAGAGATGACAGTAAGGGAGGTTTTAGAGTTCTCTGGATGCTGTCAAGGCGTTGGATTCAAATACGGTGAATAACATTAAAAACTATCAATGTTCATTTGAGTGTATTCGATAGCCTTCCCATTGATGTATGAAGTTCCTAACAGTTTCAGAAATTGTTGTGGATCTGTGAAAATTGCTTGCTAGAATTGCTTTTGGAACTTCTAAGGCGAGAGAAAAGCGCCAGTATTAAACCTGATGAAGATCTCGACATATTAATAAAGGTTTGTGCTTATTAAATATAATGTTTCTCCATCTCATCTCCCCTCGCCACTCATCCCTTTGCGTGCCTGATATATATCTGGCCTTTTATGCTGATTATGTTTTTTATTCTAGGCACTGGCTCTTGGAGAGGAGAAGACAAGTCTGTACGTTGAGTATATCATGAAGGTGTGTCAGTTAATTGACCAAAATGCATAGTATGCAAATTTGTGGCTTTAACTTTTTCATTTATTAGATGGCATAGTCCCTCTTATGCTAGTTTGCCGCTTCTATACTTTGTGGCCTTTACTAATCCTCGTCCTTCCAATTTTATTGTTTTAATAAGTTATGGAAAGCTAGCATTTAACATCCGATTGAATTGTTCTTGATGAGTGTGTACTGAAGTGTTGCTTTACCTTAATCTTGATAAGTTGTCTTAAAAGATTCTAGGATTGGACAATTGTGCTGACACGCTGGTGGGAGATGAAATGATCAAAGGTATTTCTGGGGGTCAAAAGAAGCGGCTAACTACGGGTAGTTACTCCAAGCTATATGTAGTGCACTTTCCATTTATTTTAGTTTCCAATTAATTTCACAATTTGGTTTGAACATAACTGAATGTATCACATTTCCAGGTGAACTGCTGGTGGGTGCAGCTAGAGTGCTTTTGATGGATGAAATCTCCACTGGCCTTGATAGCTCAACCACACACCAAATAATCAGATATCTAAGGCATTCAACGCACGCTATGGATGGGACTACTGTTGTTTCCTTGCTCCAGCCAGATCCTGAAACGTATGAGCTATTTGATGACATTATTCTTCTATGCGAAAGCCAGATTGTGTATCAAGGACCGCGTGAGGCCGCTCTTGAATTTTTTGAGTACATGGGATTTAAATGCCCGCAAAGAAAGAACGTGGCGGATTTCTTGCAAGAAGTATGTGTTGTACTTGCTTTAAAGCCTTATGTCTCCTTAAAAGCTGAAATCTGTGACAGTAAACTCAATATCATGTATTATTATTCTTAACAGGTTATATCAGAAAAGGATCAAATGCAGTACTGGTGCAAACCCGATAAGTTTTACCAGTTTGTACCTGTGGCGAAGTTTGTTGAAGCATTTCGATCATTTCACGTCGGTTCTGCATTGTCCCAGGAGCTTGCTGTTCCATTTGATAGAAATTTAAGTCATCCCGCTGCGCTTTCCGCCGCTCCTTTTGGCGTTTCAATGGGAAAGCTCTTAAAAATTGGATTTTCCTGGCAGAAGCTGCTTATAAAACGTACTCTGTATTTATATATTTTCAAATATACTCAGGTAATCCTCGTATTTCCTGGTCTTCTCAAAATTTCCCCCTTAATGGCTGATTAGTTGCCCGAACTGAGTTACACTATATCTGGTCTAGGTTGAACCTTTCTGAGTTCAGTTGTAGAGACACACTTGCTAAGAGTATCTCAATTCAGAACTTCCAAAATGATATCATTGAGATACAATTCAAAAATAAAACTTAGGAGGCTGAGGTTGATCTTTGCGTAGAATGGTTGACATTGTATTAAAAAAACATGTGATAAGATGTCATGTATACTTCCTATTACTCGTATTTGCACGAAATGGCATGGTAGAAAAATGAACTTGGGCCTCTTTGACAATGTTGTACTTGCAGCATGACGTTTCCTTGGAAAACACCTATGATCGAGTATCTACTTATATGAAATTTTGTGTCGTAATTCTAGCCAGCTATCCATTTGACTCTACAAGTCTATTTCAAAAGCTAGGATAGTTGAGTAGATTTTATGTCCTTGATCATGTCTTCTGACATTTGATAGGGACCGAATCTTCTGTTTTGCAGCTTGTTATGATTACTCTTGTCATAGTGACTGTATTCTTTAGGAAAACTATGCATCATCGTACACTTGAAGATGCTGGTGTTTATCTTGGAGCCATATATTTTGCGATAGTCATGATACTATTTAATGGTTTCATGGAGGTTCCAATGTTGATTGCCAAGCTTCCAGTTCTGTACAAGCATAGAGATCTGCGCTTCTATCCATGCTGGGTTTTCACACTTCCTTCATGGGTCTTGAGCATTCCTACTTCATTCATTGAGACCGTTATTTGGATGGTGATCACTTACTATGGTGTTGGATTTGATCCTCTGATAACAAGGTAATACAGTCGAGTATATTTTGTAGATTAACCCTTTTAATGTTGATATTTAAGATTACTACTAGGGAGAGTGGGGACAAAGCTTCGTCATTGCTTTACAAACTTTCGTCTTTCAAACTGTCTTGTCGGTTTGAATGCTTCGACTGATATGAATGTATGCAGGTTTCTGCGGCAATTCTTGGTGTTTTTCCTTTTGCACCAAATGTCTATAGCTTTGTTCCGATTAATGGCGTCCTTGGGTAGAAATCTGATTGTTGCCAACACCTTCGGTTCATTTGCCATGTTGGTTGTTATGGCACTCGGCGGATTTATTCTCTCGAGAGGTAAAATTTTAATTTTTTGTTAAATTTTGTAAACTTTGAAATGTCGTTGATAATCTCTGCAACTTTAAACTCATATTGGTATTCGGGGCAGATAGCATCCCGAAGTGGTGGATCTGGGGATACTGGATTTCACCCTTGATGTATGCTCAAAATGCAGCCTCTGTGAATGAATTTCTTGGGCATTCTTGGGACATGGTACACATCTTTCATGATATATTGTTTCCTCATTGTGTTGCATCGTTCCTAGTGAAGAGGCTATGGTTCGTTGATATTAATTATTGAAGAATAATCCGTAATGCATGAGGTTCAATAATTAGCCTCGGATCCATTAGAGTGAAAATGCTTGCTTCATTTCCTGGTCTTATATCTCAATGCAAATGTACCTGGATAGATGTTAGGATTCGGGGGAGAGCCCAAGGGTGGAAACCACGTCCTAATCGGACATGAGTAGAATACACATATGGACTTGGCCTAGCTGCTAACCCAAAAGTCTAAGCTCATGGGTTATGGGTTCCTCATATATATATTCTACTCTTTTTGTTTCTCCATGGTCGATGTGGGTAAACCTGCTTACACATATCCTCAACAATAGAGGCCTTGGTAAATTCTAAGTTTCTACTTGATTTTTTCTTCTCTTTGTGAACCTGTTTGAAGTTAAAGATTAAATTTACGGACTTAACACAAGATTCTGGCTTTGTAACATTGAACAGAACAAGTGTAACCAGAGATCATAAGCTATAACTTGGTATGAGGCCTGCCAATTCATTGTCCACGCTTCTACCACACTTCATTAAAAGACAAGCATAAATCATGACTAAAAGAGAAGCACTAGAAAGCATCATGGTTGTATTTGTTATTGTCCAGGAAGACATTTTGTGACAGATCAGAAGATTTTTCCTTTTACTTGCAGCCGGCTGGAAATTTTACCTCATTATCTTTAGGCAAGGCACTATTAAAGGCTAGAAGTCTATTTCCTGAGAGCTACTGGTATTGGATTGGCGTTGGTGCTTTGCTTGGGTATACAGTTCTCTTCAATGTTCTCTTCACAGTATTCTTGAGTCATCTAAACCGTAAGCAATCTTTTCTCTTATTTACAATTGTTAGTATGAAATGAAACACTGTTTCAACTATTATAAAAGTTTATATTATTCTTTCTTATACAGCTCTGGTAGTTCATCAAGCTATTATTTCGAAGGAGAAGCAACACGATAGAGATAAGGAAGGCGAGCTTGAGAATGGCATAATTGAGCTGAGAGAATTCTTGGAGAATTCATTTTCATTTACCGGTCTGCATTATTTCTTACTCTTGGCTTTTCACAACTTCTCCTACCAAGCATTCCTCATTTCGTGGCTTCTGTTGTAGGGAAGGACTCCAAAATGAAGAAAGGCATGGTTCTTCCTTTTATACCTCTATCTTTGTCCTTCAGCAATGTTAACTATTATGTAGAAGTCCCTATGGTACGTTCATAGCTTCTCTCTCCTGTTGGCCCATAATCCATGATCTCCTTGTTCGGGCCTTTGACGTGAGACACATTGTGCTGCAGGAACTTAAGCAGCAAGGGGTAATGATGGACAAACTTCAGCTGTTAGTCAATGTTACCGGGGCATTCAGACCCGGTATCCTTACGGCATTGGTTGGAGAGAGTGGTGCTGGGAAGACCACTCTTATGGACGTCTTAGCTGGTAGAAAAACAGGTGGTACCATTGAAGGTGACATATGCATTTCTGGGCATCCAAAAAAGCAAGAAACTTTTGCTAGGATTTCAGGTTATTGTGAGCAGAATGACAATCATTCCCCATGTTTAACTGTTCAAGAGTCGCTCCTTTTTTCTGCTTGGCTCCGGCTACCTTCTCAAGTTAGCTTGAAGACAAAAAGAGTAAGTACTTCTCATGCGGATTTTATCTCTTAAGTTTTTCGATTTGTGGTACTGATGGTTGGGAACACGATGCAGAGTTTTATCGATGAAGTTATGGAACTTGTGGAGCTTACTCCGTTGAGTGGAGCTCTAGTTGGTATGCCTGGAGTTGATGGACTCTCGACGGAGCAAAGAAAAAGATTAACAATAGCTGTTGAACTTGTGGCAAATCCTTCTATTGTTTTCATGGATGAGCCAACTTCCGGTCTGGATGCTAGATCTGCTGCTATTGTGATGAGGACGGTTAGGAACATTGTCAACACTGGCCGGACGATTGTTTGCACCATCCATCAGCCTAGCATCGATATCTTCGAATCATTTGACGAGGCAAAAATCTCTCTCTCAATCTCCTTTCCTTGCCTTCTATGTTTCATAAGTTCTATCATTTCTTGGAAGATACAGAAAATCGGAAAATATGTGTGAAGTGTAAACCCTTTGGCATGTTCACATGTCAACATATGACAAATAAAAAGATGCAATATATTAATTTTGGGGACATTACAACTTTTAGGGTATAGCACGTTTTGTGTCTTGATATACAATAATATTTGAGAGTCTACTACCTGAAGTTATGAATTTTGCTAAAGCTTGTTTCTCAATGCCATATCTTAGTTTTGACTAAAGCTCATGTGTTTTAATCTTGTTGCGTATATAGGTGGACAGGTATATGATCTTATTATTTTTTGTTTGCTATTCCAGCTTTTGTTAATGAAGCGTGGAGGGAGGTTAATTTATGCTGGACCTCTGGGTTCCAGATCTCGCGAGCTTATCAGATACTTTCAGGTTGGTACAACAAGCGTCTAAAAGTTCATAGTGATTCAAACAAGTGGTATTTCTTTATCCAAAGTCCAAACCTTTATCCGACTGGGCGGGTGCTTCTACATGGCATTTATAGTTTGCTTTATCCACGACAAAAGTCCTTAAATGTTTCTCTGTTGGTTATCAATTACCTTAATGCGCAACCTCATCTTTTATCCAATGAGTTTGAGTTCTGTATCCTACATTTGTATTGTCCCAGGCAATACGAGGGGTTCCAAAAATAAAGCCCGGATATAACCCAGCAGCATGGATGCTGGATATTACATCACACTCCGAAGAAGTTCGTCTTGGAATGGATTTTGCTGAGATATACCAGAACTCAAATCTGTTTTGGTGGGTGAGCTTGAGACTTCGCCAAATCACCAGAAAAAATAAAATAAAAATGAATGTCTCGCTATATTTCTCCGTCTCACTTGGCTTTGCAATGTCTCAGGAAAAATAAAGCGCTGGTAGAACGCCTCAGCAAACCAAGTTCAAACTCAGAAGATCTGAGCTTTCCTTCCAGATATTCCCAGTCATTCATCTCCCAGTTCTTTGCCTGTCTTTTGAAGCAGAACCTTTCGTATTGGAGAAATCCACAGTACACTGCTGTTCGGTTCTTCTACACTGTCATCATCTCATTCATGTTTGGAACGATTTGTTGGAAGTTTGGTTCTAAAAGGTATATCTTGAGCTTATCTCATTACATGCTGTCTGTTTACTCTTGCACGAAGTTTGATGTAAATTATGCTCCTCTGAATTGAAAAGGTCGTCTAATACTATTTAGATTGACCGAATGTAATACCTGCTCTCTTTTTTCACTCATAAATGAGGACTGTTCTTATTTCCTTTATGTCCTCAATTTCAGGAATACTGAGCAGGACATTTTCAACGCAATGGGATCTATGTACTCCGCGGTTCTGTTTATAGGAATAACCAATGCTGGTGCCGTGCAACCTGTTGTATCCGTTGAAAGGTTTGTTTCGTACAGAGAAAGAGCCGCAGGGATGTACTCAGCTTTGCCTTTTGCATTCGCGCAGGTATAGGATCTCGCTTTCCTTTCCTGTCATTGAAAATTTTCATTATATAGTTCTCTCTCCAGATTGGTGTAAACATTGGCACTGGTTTTCTGATGACCACACAGGTTGCGATTGAGTTCCCGTATGTGCTCGTGCAGTCGTTCATATATAGCAGTATGTTCTACACCATGGCATCTTTCGAATGGAAGCTTCTGAAGTTTGCTTGGTACTTGTACTTCATGTTCTTCACCCTACTTTACTTCACCTTGTTCGGCATGATGACAATTGCTGTTACACCAAATCACAATGTGGCTGCCATAATGTCTGCTCCGTTTTATATGTTGTGGAACCTCTTCAGCGGATTCATGATCCCTCGCATGGTACCCTTCTTTCCCTTTCTTGTGTTACCGGGAGCCAAATTGTTTGGTCATAATATGTGCCATATCATGCTTTCGAGCTTTGTTGTCTATCAAGCTAGTCCTAAATCTTTGTCTTTGCCCTCTTTAGTTGCATGCTATCGTCATTTCACATCTTGCTTCTGAGATTCAACTGACCTCGCTTTTGTCTTACAGATAATACCCATCTGGTGGAGATGGTATTATTGGGCGAACCCTGTGGCATGGACCTTGTATGGTCTTCTCACATCCCAATACAGTGACATGGATGACCCTGTGACGCTTGCTGATGGCATTCAGACGCTTCCAATAAAGCAATTTCTGGAAGATCAGTTCGGATACCGGCATGATTTCTTGGTTGTTGCCGCCGTCATGGTGGCCGGGTTTTGCTTGGTGTTTGCAGTCACATTTGCTTATGCCATCAAATCCTTCAATTTCCTAAAGAGGTGAAGAGGAGGAAAATCAACTTCATCGTTCTATCACACCATTAAAGACTTGTATAATGCAAGTTGATCTCACCGAAGCTCTCCATGCAAACATGGATGTTTCGTGATCTTTCTTGCAAAAGGTGGCCTCTTCTCGGGTTTTAGAATGTGCGATGAGGAAGCCAAACTTCTGGTGCTGCTCCTATGTATCATGAATCGATGTAATGTTTATACGTGGATATATTGTGTAGAAAGTGTATACTTTGAACACTATGAGTATACAATGTCTATATATACTATTGAAAAAGAGAGTTTGTTATTAACATCATATGAGTTGTGTGTTGTTGTCCAACAATAAAGATTTTTTAAAAACTATTTTTGTTTTTAAAAGTCTCCTATCAATTATTAATCCCTAACATCACATTCCCTAAGCCGGAATAGTATTCTCGTAGTTGTGACTTGAGGGGCACAAAACAGTCATCAGAATGCAAATAAATGGTTTTGTTGCATTTGTTGTTTTATGGTTTTACATTCGTCGTACTACAAGGTAACCAGAAGTAACCAATGAGAGAGGAGATCTTCGCTAGATCGAGTAGCTTTTTGTTTTGCACAATTCTATCGTGAATTCATTGTTCGAGTAGCTTTCTGGTTTCATCAGACCGTCTTGAGTATGGCTCAAGATCGGCATTGGTCGTTGCCCGACTGGTGTCTCAAGTTTGGTTTGAACTCGAACGTCTTAAACTGGAGTTTGACTCAAAATGAAAAGTAATAGATTGGATCGAATTCATTAGCTCGATCCGACTTGGTTTGCGGACGTCATTTTGTAGGTATATATATTGTAATGCAACTCAAAATATTCACCAAATCTTCATTTTAACTAAAAACTTATTTCAGGTCTTGATCCAGTCTCAATGTTTTTTTCACTCCAGAATTAGATATCATAGTTCTTGAAATCTCTTTTTTCTACATCTGATTTCTCAACAAAAGTCATAATCTTTTGTTAAATAAAGATTATCTTAAAAGAATTTTAAATTTTTTTAAGAGGAAA
Organism: Drosera capensis; assembly: GCA_001925005.1. Lineage (NCBI taxonomy): Eukaryota > Viridiplantae > Streptophyta > Magnoliopsida > Caryophyllales > Droseraceae > Drosera > Drosera capensis. The sequence goes on from LIEC01012346.1 coordinate 159,862, forward strand.
ATACGTTTCAAGCTTATAACCCACTCCTCTAAGTTCTTAATAATTGGCCTGGATTTTGTATCATACGTTACAAATTAGGTCACAATTCTGTTTGTTACAGGAAAAATTGGGTTAGTGAAATTCTTTTCCCCGACGGCAAAACTACTGAACCACTCTCTCGTCATTAGGTCACAAACCCTAGTTTGTACTACACTAATCAAAAGCAAGATACAGTCATCACCGTTTGCATCGGCGCTAAAATCATTGAAATCTCAGCGTGTTTCCTCCTCTTTCGATCACAGTTTTCGTCTCATTTTGATACTCCCAAGTCCCAACTGGTAATTGTGAATTCAACGTCCATTTCGCTGCGTTTCTGTTTTTTTTTTTTTTTCCTACTGTTTTTTACTGCTTAGGTTTTGGATTCTCGACTTGTCGATTTCTGATTTTAGATAAGGCGGTTCTAATAATATTGTCACGTTTGGGGATAAAGGAGTCGACGGCATGACACAACTAAGCTTTTGTGTGTCTATACTAAAATATAGTAATCGAAGAAGGCTGAATCTTGAAACTTGATTGTGGTGACGGCAAACTTTTGTGGATTAGTTTGAAAGAATATTTGATCAGCAGAAGTTGGTATTTCTTCCACATAAGTCACAAGAAAAGGAGTTCCTAACGATTGATCAGGAGAGGATTCAAAGATGTTTCTGTTCAGACTCCAAAGCCGTTTTGGCCCTTCAAAGTGGTAGTCGGACAAGTAATGAGCTTTCAGTTTTAGAAGAATACATTTTTTTATTTTTATTTTGTGAAGAAATTAAGGGGTATCACCCAAAGGCACCTTTGATCAAGTGTGGAGCTTGCAGTGATAAATGTTCCCTCTTGCTTCAATAGTCTGCAAAGGAAACTTTTTGAAGATGGTGTTCTATTTATTCGATTTAAGAAGACACGTATTATCAATTCTACTGATGCAAGTGCGTTTGTTTATGTTTTCAACATGATTGCATAAATACAGATATTTAGAATTTGCTCATGATGGAATGTTTACAGCTTGTGACACTTATCAAACGACGACACTTCTAACGTAGCACCATCAAAATCAAACACAAGCAATTCTGAATCTCTGTACTTATGCTGTCATGTTGAAAAGAATAAACAAGTGCACTTGCACAAGTGAAGTTGATAATACTCGGCTTCTTAAATCCAGCAAGCAGAGCACAATCTTCTATACGTTTCTTTTGCCGACTCTTGAAGCAAGAGGGAAGAGTTACCACAGCATGTTCCACCCTTGATCGAAGGTGCCTCTGGGCAATACCTCTTAATTTCTTCAAATACATAGAGACGATATCCGCTATTATAAAACACTTGCTTTCCTTTTTGTACTCCATTGAAACTGAAAGCTCATCACTTGGCCCCGCTACCACTTTGAAGGGCCGACGCGGCTTTTGAGTCTGAACACAAAAACATCTGTGAATCCTCTCTCATTCATTCGCCGGGCATCTGATATGGAAATTGGGGGTGTTACTTCATTCCTTATGGAACGTTTGGACACTTGTTTAACAAGTGCGCAAGGTATGTGAATTTTTTTACCATATGATGTTTAGACATACCTGAAGTCCCTTTGAAATTTTGAAATGCCATAAACGCTTTAACTCCACGAGCGCCTTGCGAGGAAGCTCTGGTTCAGGTGTCATTTTTTTGATTGGCACAAGGATTCAGTGAACGGTTCGCTTTTGAGGCTAGTAACCTCTTTTGAACACGGAACTCTTTTTTTTTTTTTTTTTTTATGATGGAAATTAAGAGGTAGAATTTGGCATATAGAGTCCGGTGCTGTAAATCTGTGATGTTCTATCTAATTTGATCAGGAAGCATATTCTCTTCATTATCGTTTTCTTAGATGAAACAGGTAAGTGCATTTGATTGATGAATATGTAGGAATGGGTAAGGGGAGAGTTCGAAAAGGTTTTCTCATCCATACTCTCTTCTTGCTATATGATAGGTTGAATTGTGTAGTTTGTATCCTGATGACGTTTTGTAACTTTTGTTAACCCTAATATAGATTTTTGTAGACTCATTCTGTCGGTTCGTTAAATGCTTATGTTGTTTCCTCATGTATGATTTGACCTCCCGTTCATATTATCTGTTTGTTAATATGCATTGCTGCTTCACATATGTCCTTTTTAGATTTAGGTAGCCATAATACTGCCTTTTTTCTTTTTTCTTTTTTTTTGAGGTCCGTGACGTCTTTGAGAGTGCAAGTGTCAGTCTTTACCTCTGCGGACAGGATTATGATCTAATGGTCTTGAATCTGGATAATAAAACCTTACTTGGCATCTGCACTTATGCTATAACATATGATTTCAGGAAGGTAAGTTTATGTTTAGTCATTTTGGAGTATAGACAGTCAAGTTTCCTCATTGGGTTTGATTCTGGTTTCTCAGTTTCTAAGAATGCAAGCTTTATTCAGAACATTTTCTAGAGAAAGTAGCCCGAGAAGGTAGGTCTGGTTCAAATCTTTGCATGTTTGGTACACGTTGATTAATTTGGGTTTGTATTACAAATCATATACAAGTTCACACAGTAATTTGAATTGCACAAATAATTCAGTGTGACTATGTTTGGAGTTAATCTCCCCTCTTCAAGTAGACACAGAGGGGTCGTGGAGAACAATCATCTTGTAGTATATCATAGATGACCAATCATATCAGTAAAAAGGAGGCTGCCTTGTGTACCAATTCCTGATCGAGTGCTTTCCGGTGTTATTTTCAGAGGGAATTTGACTGTTGCAGTATTAGTTGTTCACCAATTTTCTTTTCTTTGTTTCTTTATTTTGAATTTTTTGTATTTTCTCACCAGTTAAGGAACGTTTGGTGGTGTTGCAAGGCCAATGGGTGACTATTTGTACCGCATATAAAAAAGCTGCGTACTTTGATTAAAGGGATGCTGTAGAAAGCAAGCTTATAAGAGATTTCAATTTACTGGATTGGGCTACTATAAAGTTTGATCAGAATTTATAATTTTCACAGAAAAATATGGTGTTTGATCTTCTCGGCTTCGTTGTGTTATTGTTGTCTGTAATAACTGGTGGCTGAGCTGGGGGCATGGAATTACTTGTTCATGAAATGGAAGGCCAGCTCAAGTATTCATGTAATATGTTGACTGAAACTATGGACTGGATTGAAGCTATAATCGGCTTTCTACAGCCTTACAGATTTCTGTTTGAGGCTCATGTCATCAATTTCTTCAAGGATCAGTTGTGGCAGGCGGTCAATCAGGAATGGCTTGAATGCTTGTGCAATGCTCCAGTGGAGCATATTCTTCAGATTCCCTCTGGATTTGTGCTTGACGACTGGCCTGCTTCACTCAAGGGATTTATACTCACTTCTAGATCACTTGTTTTTCTTAGAGAACAAGTAAAGCTGACTGAGATACTGCCCGACACACATGTAAGTCCTCTTAGCTGTGTTCTTTCTCAGGGTATGTGCACCAAGAAAAAACATGAAGTTCAGATCCTCGCTGCTGTCATCAGCTCCATTGCCAGAAGTGTAATGG
>LIEC01012346.1:163406-242121 GCA_001925005.1 Drosera capensis
CTCCCCTCTTCAAGTAGACACAGAGGGGTCGTGGAGAACAATCATCTTGTAGTATATCATAGATGACCAGTCATATCAGTAAAGATGTTTGGAGTTAATCTCCCCTCTTCAAGTAGACACAGAGGGGTCGTGGAGAACAATCATCTTGTAGTATATCATAGATGACCAGTCATATCAGTAAAGATGTTTGGAGTTAATCTCCCCTCTTCAAGTAGACACAGAGGGGTCGTGGAGAACAATCATCTTGTAGTATATCATAGATGACCAGTCATATCAGTAAAGATGTTTGGAGTTAATCTCCCCTCTTCAAGTAGACACAGAGGGGTCGTGGAGAACAATCATCTTGTAGTATATCATAGATGACCAATCATATCAGTAAAAAGGAGGCTGCCTTGTGTACCAATTCCTGATCGAGTGCTTTCCGGTGTTATTTTCAGAGGGAATTTGACTGTTGCAGTATTAGTTGTTCACCAATTTTCTTTTCTTTGTTTCTTTATTTTGAATTTTTTGTATTTTCTCACCAGTTAAGGAACGTTTGGTGGTGTTGCAAGGCCAATGGGTGACTATTTGTACCGCATATAAAAAAGCTGCGTACTTTGATTAAAGGGATGCTGTAGAAAGCAAGCTTATAAGAGATTTCAATTTACTGGATTGGGCTACTATAAAGTTTGATCAGAATTTATAATTTTCACAGAAAAATATGGTGTTTGATCTTCTCGGCTTCGTTGTGTTATTGTTGTCTGTAATAACTGGTGGCTGAGCTGGGGGCATGGAATTACTTGTTCATGAAATGGAAGGCCAGCTCAAGTATTCATGTAATATGTTGACTGAAACTATGGACTGGATTGAAGCTATAATCGGCTTTCTACAGCCTTACAGATTTCTGTTTGAGGCTCATGTCATCAATTTCTTCAAGGATCAGTTGTGGCAGGCGGTCAATCAGGAATGGCTTGAATGCTTGTGCAATGCTCCAGTGGAGCATATTCTTCAGATTCCCTCTGGATTTGTGCTTGACGACTGGCCTGCTTCACTCAAGGGATTTATACTCACTTCTAGATCACTTGTTTTTCTTAGAGAACAAGTAAAGCTGACTGAGATACTGCCCGACACACATGTAAGTCCTCTTAGCTGTGTTCTTTCTCAGGGTATGTGCACCAAGAAAAAACATGAAGTTCAGATCCTCGCTGCTGTCATCAGCTCCATTGCCAGAAGTGTAATGGCTGACGTAGTTGTGGATGTAGGTGCTGGCCATGGTTATCTTGCTCAAGTACTTTCTTTCCAGTATCGGCTTCCCGTTGTTGCTATTGATGCTTCTTCTCACCACTGTAATGTGACAAAAGAACGTGCTCAGCGTATTAAGAAGCATTATGAAGCTAAGATACGCAAATCAACCATAGAGTGCGAAAGCCTGCTCATGCCCAAGTCGTTGACATGTCGTGTGCTATCCTCTGGGATGCTGAAAAATTTGGCGAATTTTTGCAGTCAAGATATAGAACCTGAGAAGGCAAAGCTAGAATCAACTGATGATCCTCATGAGAGAACTAACATCGAAAAGTTACATGTTCCAGGTAATGGTGCTAATGCCAATGGAGCACCTTCGCTTGTTCTTGCCGGTCTTCATGCATGTGGTGATCTATCAGCGACAATGCTTAGAACATTTGTTGAAAGTGAAGATGCTAGGGCATTAATCAGTGTCGGCTGTTGCTACAACCTATTGTCCGAAGAAATATTCGAACCCGATACTTCTAACTATGGCTTTCCTATGAGTCATGGCATCAAATCGAGTGGTCTAAAACTTGGAAAAAGAGCACTAGATCTGGCTTGTCAGAGTGCGGAGAGATGGAGAAGTCTCGAGGTGGAGGATGCAGTTGAAAACTTTGACCTCCATGCTTTCCGTGCTCTCTTCCAGATACTACTCCAGAGGTACTACCCAGAAGTCTTGGCAACTAGCCCTTCAATCGGACGAAAAGGGAAAGCTATGCGCCGCCAAGAGCAACAAAGAAAACGGCATGGCACTGCACATCTCGAGGAAGATGGAAGTTCTTTGTCGAAAATGAAGACTGATAAGTTTCATCTTTTCGAGAAGTTCTGTGAGTCTGGACTCTCCCAGCTCCGTCTTTTACCTGTGGAGGGAATGGACTTGCTGGGGATTTGGAAGGAATATGAGCATTTTTCCAAATTCATTGGGGCTTACTGGTCTCTGAGGGCTGTTTTGGGTCCTCTCCTGGAAACTCTTGTGTTGCTTGACAGGGTACTGTTTCTCCAGGAGCAATGTCCTTCAGATGTGATAGACATTGTTCCGATCTTTGATCCGGTGTTGTCTCCAAGGAACATGGCTATTATTACTAGAAAGAAATAATCATACTCGAATCTATTTTGATGCCTACCGGTTGCTGACTATTCATATTGACCAAAAGAGGTTAGCTTTTCCTCTCTCTTCTATTTTTTAATCATTTTTGTATTTATTCTCGGCGATAGCTTCGACTTCATGATGGGCAACTAGTGTTACTGGAATAAACTCATTTTATGGAGGCCTCATAGGAGCATGATGGATCAATGTCAAACAATTGTCAAAAGGCGTAGGCAGCACAAGGAGGTCTGACCCTAAAGGTAGACGGTGACCAGAAGCGGATACATAGTTTATAGCTAAATAATGCATAGATGTATATGTATACGTACATTTCTTATATGCAAATGATAACATGTCTTTTAAACAACATATAAATGATGGATTTTGGGCTATAAATATACGGTAATTAATCATATGGTCCTTAAACTTAACCAAAACAATAGTTCCTCAAACGACATTAATATCATAGGGAAACATTAAAGTGAAACCATGATATGCAGTTTGACATAATAATATAAAGGACAAGTATGTCACATAAAAATATAAAATCTTCGAACTCCTAGATAGCATCCATTCGAATCTTCATAATATCCTCTTGAATCCATTCATCAGTTGATGGCTTGTTATTGGTTCTTTCATCACAAATATCTCCCATGATTTCTTCCTCATTCGATGAGCTCGATGAATCAACTTCAACACATCTAACATGCTCCTCTATTCTTATCTCTTTTGTCTTTTGATCTTGAATACACATCGTTGCTCTTTTTGGACGACTAGATCCATAAGAGCTTGTGAAGCTCGCATGAGAATATTTATTTGAAAACAAAAAATTACTCCATGAAACAAAGAATAAAAGGCCAGGACTCGTAGTTACCATAATGTTTCTCTTATTGTTTCTATTTTACTGACACCTAGAATGCACATCAAATTTCAGTACAAGTCCGTCTATTTCCTGAATCCAGCCATAACTCCCAAACCTCGAAAATTCATCAAAATCCATCCGAAATTAACCATATACAACACAAAATCAATGCCACTATCCGACAATATCCACAAATCGACTTCAATTCATCTCCGAACCATGCCATTTTAACACCAACCAAATTTCAACGAAACTAATCTAATCATCAACAAAATAAAACAATTTGAACTTAATTAATCATTAAAACTATATAACGTATCTAAAATATGTGAATAATGCTATGAATCGTGTCGATGTGAATGAAATCATTGTGTGATGGTGATGGAATTTAGGGGAGGGTCATGGTCGTGGTCGTCGTTGAGGGGAGGAAAAGGAGAAAGAGAATGGGTTATGGCGATTTGGGGTAGGAAAGGGCTGGTGCCAAGTCAACGCTATAAAGCGCTATGGCTTGTAGCGCGGTAGCGCCTTATATTGACATAAAGCGCGACGAGTCGTAGAGCTATTGCTTCAGGTCACAACACGACTACTTCTGACGTCTTGTTTAGTGTTTCCATCGAGTAATTTTGTGTTTCTAAATAGCAAATTTGAGCTCTCATAGATTCATCCATATGATCCGATATACGCCCAGTCTCCAAATCAGTTTCTTCAACTAATCATTCATCATGCCAATCAAGTTTCTCAAGATGAATTGGATCAAACACATTAGAATTTTGCGTTTTATCTTTGTATTGTTATTGAAGCTTTTGATTGAATCAAATAAAAACCAACTCATCCAATTTCTTCTGGTCGAGTTTGTTTCTCTTCTTTGTGTGGATGTATAAAACAAAAATTTTCATAGTTTCCTAATGGAAAATACAAGAATTAAGAAGAATATGTAAATTTTGTACGATCATAAGTAAAAACTTTATGCTTTCATGCTCAAACATATTCAAATTTCTTTCACACTCGAATGCCCTACATGTAAGTCCAAGGATCCGAATTGATTCGAACATCGCAAATACAAATACAATAACAATTAGGAGTTACATGATTCGAACTCGTGACCTCACTATGACTTCTAGTACCATGTTATGGAATCAAATTTATCAAAAATCCGAATTGATGATATTATACTCATTATGTTATTTGTATCTTAACAAACAATGATTATTTATAGCTAATGATTTTTATTTTGAACATTTTTTGAAAATAAAACACTTGTTCATAAATTAAAATACATGAACCACAGTTTCAACTTCAACTTATTCGATCATTTTTCAACTTCTTTAAAAGAAAATCCTCATATGTAGCTTATATGATGCATTATGATTTCAAGAACATAGTCTCGTCCGGGACTTAATCAAAATGTTGATTAACCCCCGTGAACGTCGATCAATCGATTCATCGGTCATTATGATAATTCCGAATATCTTTCAACCTTCATTCAAGGTATTACATATCTTTTACACTTTTTCTACCTAAGAAGCGATAAGATCATGAGAGCTAGCATTCATAACATTAAGTAATTTAATTAAAACTTAAAATTCAAAAGAATATAGTAAAAATATAGCACATATATTGCGTACTTCCTGCTATAATATTACACGAATGTCATGATATTAGGACGTTGTAAACCAACGTCAATATCCCCAATTTCTTAAAGTATCTCATAAAGAAAAGGCATTTGCATTGCATTAAATGGAATGCTTGCATAGTAGAAAAATTTTGCAATGACCTTTATATCTCTTTTTCTCGTAATCTTTTTGAACTTGTACTCTATGGTTGGCAACACTTCCTTTCCCTTACCACGAACATACATGTCCATCGACCCAGAAACGAGAGTTAACGCCATTGCATTTTTTTTTATAGTAGCTTCATTATTTGTCATTATTATATGGCCAAATATTTTAGACTAAGGTGTGCATCCAGAGCCTATAACAAATAGTTTTTTTTTTTTTTATAGATTCTTCACTATTTGTTCATCGACGTTCTCAAGGGACTATGATATTACTTGTTTACGTTGATGACATTATCATTACTAGGGATGATACAATTGGAATTGTCAAGGTGAAAGCTCATCTCTCACAATAGCTTCGTACCAAAGATTGCTAAGTAGGGAAAGTCTATTCTTCTAAATAAGAGGAAATACTGTTTGGATCTATTAAAATATTCAGGATTCCTTGGGTGTAAACCAGTTGGCACTCCAATGGAACAAAATCTCAAGCTTTTCAACTTTACTGATGAGTCAGACATTATTATTCCAAATCCAGACATGTATCGAAGACTTGTTGGCAAACTTATATATTTGATTGTGACCCGACCAGATATATCTTTTGCAGTGAGCTTAGTCAGTCAATTCATGCATATTCCAAAAAAGTCTCATCTTATAGTTGTTGAGCATATTTTGAGATATTTGAAGAAGTCTCCTGGTAAGGACCTTCTCTATAGACCTACGGGTATCCCTCTCTCACAGCATATACTGATGTTGATTTTGTCGGGTCTCCTGATGACAGACATTCCACTAGTGATTACTGGACATACTTTGGTGGAAATCTAATTACATGGCGAGCCAAGAAACAAACGGTTGCAGCTCGTTCCTCAACTGAAACAGAATATAGAGCTATGACTCTAGCTACTTCTGAGTTGACTTGGCTTGAACGTCTCCTATTTGAACTCGGTGTTCAGTTACCTAGTCCTTCAACTCTCTACTGTGATAATAAGGTTGTCATTCACATTGCTGAGAATCTAGTCTTCCATGAGAGAACTAAGCACAAAGAGGTTAACTGTCACTTTATACGTGAAAAAGTTCAACAGAGAACAATCCAACTACAATATATACTAACTAGTGATCAAATTGTAGATATCTTCACAAAAGTCTTACCTCGACCTCTTCATTGTCATTTCATCTCCAAACTGGGTTTATTAGACATATATGCTCTAGTTTGCGAGGGAGTGTAAAAAACAAATATAATCCCACCTTCATATATATACCAAAGGAGCTTCACATCTAGGTTTGTGTGGTGTTTCTTTCTTCTCCAGCTAATCCACCGCTCACCAGTCTCCGGCCATCTCGTCCATCTTTCTCACGTAAGTTAACTTCTCAACAACCACGTTATACTATTTTGTAACATTGCTATAAAGGTTTGGTATATGTATATTATGTATTTCAATTTTAGCACATTGTTTATTATATCGTAGTATATTGTACACAACTATGGTTTACTTTGTAGTATAGTTATGAAATTTTGAAATCTCCTAACTTCTACCAGTATTATACACATCACAAAATTGAATGATAAAATATAAAATTTAATGATATGTTGTGATCTATTGTGTATGTTTTGACTCTCTTTTCTTCTTCTATTTTCCTTATCATAATAAGAATATAATCGAAAATAATTTTCAATATTTTTGTCAATTATGCTTAATCTAATGGGGTTTCCCCTTAGTGATATTTTATGGAAATAATAACTATCCATTCATGCTTTGATAACAACGGAATAGTAGCATGTCCTAGACATCTTCAATTGAACGAGAAAATTTAAAGCCGACTTCAAGATGGCACATATACTTTATTATTTATATACTCATTTTCCCTTGTTGGTAACAACCCTATGTGACAACCCTGAGCCGACGATCTCTATACAGAGGTACACTGTGTAATATGGATATAGCCTGTAGTATTTGTTTACCGAGAAATAAATGAGGCCGATGTGAGAAACATGTGGCCTGAGCATGAATTGCTCGTATGTGGTGTGACAATTCGAAATACCCCGTAGCTTACTGAAAACTGGAGTTGTTGAGATATTTTTTCTGTATGAGAGTGATTATGTGATGGAGCTTGTGAAAATAGAACTATCTGTTTGACCACCAGAGGTGTTGCCATAGAGGATCAATAGTAAACCAGCTGAGTTCAGAGGGTTGCGGGCATTTGCTTTATCTATAGTGCTTTGCTTTTGGCAGCTTGTCTAAGTAATGGTTCATGAAATGCAATTCTCATCGCGAAAGTGACTCTGAAGGCCTTGCTCTACGTTAAGTTATGGGCGTGATGTACTTCGTGCTGGTGTGACTTAACATGTGACACCTAAGTAACAATTTGAATGTGGTACCACCTTGCACTTGAATTCAAAGCAGGCCAACTGCACTGCAAGACCAAACTATTAGGATATTTTCTGGTACCACTAGTTGAGCATTGCTTAACATGTTTCTGTATTGAAATGTGCCGCCATCAACCATTCTCTCCAGCAAAGTCACATCATAATAGTATCAGCCCCGCATTTCCACCGTGTTGGACACTTTCTTTTACTCGTTATGCTTCCTGGGACTCACTGGAGTTTACTTGAAATAGTTAAGAATCTGAAGAAGTTCTTTGTGTCAAGACCAAGTTGTTTTATCCTTGTCAACACTCTTTGTAGGGTTAATGTCCATGTTTCTACTTGTAGAAGTTTTCTGGTGTGATTGTTGTCATTGTACTTATGTTTTGTTCTGGATTTTGTGTTATGCTATTTTTTCCGTTGTCGATTTCTTTTAGTAGTAGTCTTTTCTATCATGACAGAACATCTACAGTTTACCGTACGGGTCTTACGTGTTTACCTTTGAATTTTTCATTAACATCTTGGCAATATTTTTGTCCTTTTTTATTTCAGGGACAATCTGTGCTGCTAATATCTGAATTTGTGTATATCCTTTTCACAAGTGAAATCCCTGCTTCTGAGTATGCTTTGTCATTGGAATCACGCCGCAGAAAGATGTTGAGAACTGTCAGAAGATATAAGTCAGAATTGCGAGGCAAGTATGTTGTTCAAGTACAAAGTGCAACAAATGCTGGCGGTAAAGATAAACGGACAATGCTTGTCCCTGAGTTACTCGAAAGAGGATCTGGTCAAACATGCACCTGTTCTTCATTATAGAAGTTAGATTTAAATACATGATACCATTCAACATTCTGGTCCATAACATCTCTTCTATACGGTCCACTCAGCAAGAAGCCAGAGACGCGAGTGAGATTCAAGGCATGAAGCATTGAAGGATCTGTGTTCCCATGTCAAGTAATCTCCTGTTTGGTATTGTTGCTATTCTCCGTGTTCATTCCTGTTGTCACAATAATTAAATAGTTTCATTTTTCATTTTCAAGATGAAGAAACAAAACAGAAACAAAACAATCAACCAAAAAATGTGAAGGTGTTCATTTTGTTTTCATGTCAATGGTTTTTGACCATGTTGTTGTATGGTACCTTTTATTTTCTGAGTTTAGTGTCCTTGAAAAAAGAGCTTTTATTTAGATCCGTGCATTTTATACAGCAGATGACATTCTGGAATAGAATAGTGTATCGAAGAGGAAAAAGGCTCAATTTAAACGCTATATGAGGTAAAGAAACTGGCAATGCAATAAGTGGTCAATGACTTAACATATAATATAGTAAGTGCACAAATGTATTAAGGCGTGCTTGTTAAGTCCACACAAATCTACCATTATAGATCATAAAAGTTAAAATAAATACTACTACAAGTTCATCTTTTTATAGGGCCTATTATAACAAGCGATGATTTTTAAGGTTTCACTCGTGGAAAAGCTGAATAATTGCTTTTAAGTTGAAAGCATGTGTATCTTGAAAACATAGTGGACTGTAAAGAAAAATCAGAGTGGATTAAACAACGTTGTTTATAGAGAAAATGGCAAAGCAACTATATTTGCTTTTCTGTTTCTGGAAAAATGCAAAAGTTATGTCTCCACAACGTAGCCTCAAACTTTGAGCTCCCTGAATATGATTAACTAGTTCAAGGTTTTGCGTAGTGTTAATTTTTCTATATAACAAAGGCAGAGGCCTTGATTTCCCGCAACGATTAATGAGATTTGTTGCTTGAGAAAGGAGTCGAATTAAAGTGAAAGAAGTGTTGTTAAGCAAGGAGTTCTTATAGGTTCTTCAAAAGCCTTTAAAAAAGAAGAGTGCATAAGGCGAAAAGGTGGCTTACGTAGTGGTATACTACAATTGTCTACTTCTGTAGAAGTATAGTACAATCTGCTACTTATGTCCTGTAGTTTGATATATCTGGGTCTCTATTCTTCACCGTGGCTGGTTGATTTGATGCACGAGGTATAACTTGGTTTTTCGGAATAGCATGGAATTACCCAGGACGATTTTGTTTAGGCTTTGATTCTTGGTTAGGACATGTGCATGGTGGATGTATAGATCTTCCCATTGATAATTTTCCCACCACAACTGGGGAATCTCTAAAAGAAAGAGCTTCGATGAGAAGTAAGAGCGTCCTATTTTTATTTTTTTTTTAAATTTTTTTTAGCAAGTATGTTAACAAAGGTTCAACCTCGAAAGCAGGACTGGAGCATCTCCTTTTTGTAGTTCAAGCGGTTGATAAGCCTTTGGAATAGAGAATCTCTCCCATTTTAGCTGTCATAGCTGGGAAGTAGAAGTTTGAGAAACTGCAGGGACGCGAGAAGATGTGCTGGACTTGCTGGTTTAGATCTAGAGCTAGGGTTGTTGGTTAAGGGAGGTCATCTGGGTGAGAGCGATTGTTGAAGGCTGATTCCAATGTTTCATCTTGCTGGTTGATTTGGTTTGAATCCTTGGTTGTACATGTTCTGTTGTATTGAGGTCCTTTGGGTTGTACAGTCATTGTTCTGGGGAAAATGCCTGGTTGAGTTCTGACATTTCAGAACTCGTCCTCATTGATGTCTGTACCTTATTGTTTGTCATCCAATCATCAGAACAGACCTAAATCACCAAGGGCGGCACATTGAGGCACAATTGGATGTAGGCGCCTTGATGATGGCCTAGAACTGGGAGTTTCCTGATGTAGATTGAGCAAGGGGTTGTATCTTATTTGATTTGGCAGTGGCGGCTACATATGTTTTGGAGTTTTTGCTGAGATATGAAATGATTAGGAGCCTATGGGCTCTAGTCTTCTAGCAGAACTGGAACTGTGATCTGGTGTGTATGTTATTATTTGTTGTAGTTTTGTTTGTTTTTCTGTTCGGCTTTCTGTGAGTATTCCTATAAGCATTTGCTGGTCTCCATGTGTATCAGGCTATGGGTCTTGTTATACTCTACTTATCCAAAAGTTAAAACAAAAAAATGTATACTGGTTTAAATCTTCTGTACTATGGTTTCCTGAAATCAACAAATTGTAGTGCTTTTCAAAAAAAAAAAAAAAACAAACAAACAAACAAATTGTAGTAGTATATAATTATCCTCACATAAATAGCAAATCAGGTTGGCTATTCAGTGTAGTGTGAATTGTATAACAGCTAATATCTGGTACCTTTAAAACTCAGGACCACGGAACAGCATTACATCTAGTTACGAACTTACGATGTAGAACTAGCCATCCATGAAAACAAGGTCTGTCGGCCAAATTTTTAGGCCAAGTTAAGCATAACAGCTTTGTACGTCTACTCGTATGGATGTACGAGCAGGGAACCGATCATTTTACGTTTCATGATTAGCAGCGTCGCACATTCCCTTGTAGCACCTGACGTCGCGCACCAAATAGTTAGGTATCGAACTAGTTTCTTATAGTTTCTGTATGTTTTTCTGTGGCCAAGCTTGGTTTTAATTAAGGATGCATTTGTATGGTTAATAAACCACAAAGTGGCTATTATATTCCAACAACCTACCCTAGGATGTAAGGGCATGTACTATACCCAATTTTACCTGACATTAGACGAAAACACAGCAATGGCTATTCGATAGTATCGAAGTTTGATCAGGTTGTTCCGAATTCTCTTACTGTAAGATGTAATACTGCTTTAAGTTTTGGTGGGACGAAGAAAGTAATTACTCGTTGCTCTATCTTAAGGATAGTTGTCGGATCGGGGAACTGGATCACAGTCCGACCATACCGCGATGGACCGATTGGTTTGGCATTATAAGAATCAATGTCGATTTCAGGAACAGGATCATGGTTCAACCATACCGGGATGGACTGATCGACCGAGCAGCTAATGTTTGACAACTCCAGGACTTATAAAAGCAAAGCCAGTGAGTCCAACCTGAGCCAGACCCAATCCACGTGCAATCTTGACATATCATTATCATGTTATCATAGCACTTCACAGTTCACACCAACTGCGGAAATTTCCTCCTCTTTTTTTTTTTATTGAAACCTTTTATTTTCCATATCAAATAAAGAAGTATCTTCATTTTCCTACGTTGCTTTTTCTTTCATTATTATAGTAATACTAGTTTTTTTTTCTCTTTTTTCTTTTTTCAACAATAAAAATTCAGTATAAATTGCGATATCCATTCGCCCCATTTCTCTCCCTCTCTCCTCTCACACAGCTCAACCGTCCTCCTACATTGTAGTTCAAATTCCAAATCCAAACATCCAAAAATTCAACCACCAAATCAAATAAACTCACTGATACAACGGCAGAATATCATATGTATCTTAACAGTAAACTCAGTCACTCATCCCCTCAGCACCAAATGGAAGATCATCGTCACGATCACGAGGCAGAGGTCCGAGGCAAGATGTCGAACGACGACATCAAACCCTTTGCCGCCACACCCCCGCGACAGGTCCTGGTGACAGGACCCATAATCGTGGGGGCAGGGCCATCGGGACTGGCTGTTGCAGCAAGCTTGAAATCCAGAGACATTCCGAGCCTCCTCCTCGAACGAACCCACTGCATCGCCTCCCTCTGGCAGCTCCGCACCTACGACCGCCTCCGCCTCCACCTCCCGAAATCCTTCTGCCAGCTCCCTATGCTCCCTTTCCCCGACCATTTCCCGACATACCCGACAAAACAACAGTTCGTCGACTATCTGTCCAACTACGCGGCCGCATTCGATATAAAACCCGAGTTCAGCACCACGGTCGTGGCGGCTCAGCACGACGAAGCGATAAAAATGTGGAGAGTGAATGTGGTGAAGGAGGGTGGGGAATGTGTGGAGTATGTGAGTAGGTGGGTGGTGGCGGCGACGGGGGAGAATGCGGAGGTGGTGGTGCCGGAGATGGAAGGGATCGAAGCCTTCGATGGGACGGTGGTGCACACCAGCGGGTACCGGAGCGGGGAGGCGTATCAAGGGAAGAGGGTGGTGGTGATCGGTTGTGGGAATTCGGGGATGGAAGTTTGCTTGGATCTTGTTAACCATGGCGCCTTTCCTTCCATTGTTGTAAGGGACACTGTAAGTACTTTTAACATATCGTAATGTCCATTGTACACTAAGTGTGCATGTTTTGGTGATAGGTGTTCTAAATATATAAGATCATATATTAAAACAAGTTCCAATTTGTTATTAAGACAAACTTTTTTTTATGTGGTTTTATAACTAAAATGAACTACGAAACAAAATTGTCAAAATACTAAGGATAAATATCGTATCAATCTCTCCCAATATGTTTTTATTAATACTAGTAATATAGGAGTAATTACTTTTTTTTATGAATGAAAAATGGGACAACTAGTAAGTCGTAACTAACAAGAATAACTTGTGTATCATATCGATATTGTAGCTTACATGTACACGTGTAAGTATATGAGAAATCAGTAGTGCCCTTAGCTTCTGACTTCCATATTTATTGCCTGATGATGGTTATAGCGGTCAGGACTTAGGATATGAAATTCATAAAAGAAACGTTTAATCTATCAAAGGAGATGATGATGATTCACATATAGTCACAGAGAATGGTGTTTTTTGTTAGAAGTCACTTGGAACGAGGTTCAAGTTCCCGAGCAGCCAGTTCAATTAATTAATCCAACCAGATTCGGAATTCCCCAAAAAAAAAGGGATTCAAGTATCTTTTTGTCTTGGGAAAAACATATTACTATATGTGTACAGTACTTATTATCGTATTTATAAAATCGATATATGTATTTTTAGAAGTTTTATTCTTACATAAAATAATATTTATTTAAGAAAAAATTTATCACATAAAACATTCTGCTTTTTCTTCGAGTCCTTAAATATGGACAATTTTTTTGTGGCCCCAGTATACAAGCAATATACTTTTTTGACAATTTTTGTCTAAATGTCTTTCAATACACTTCAATAATTTCTTTTTTCATTGCTAGAATGGAGCTAATTATACTAAAAATAGTACAATTTTTAATTAAATCTAAAAAAAATTATATGCACAACTCCCTGTGTCAATAAACTGTTATTTATAATTTATTTTTGATATTTTTAAGATAATTTGTGAAAGAAAAATACTATATCAAAAAAATATATGAATATGATAGTCTCTCTAATATCAAATTTTATCTTTATAATAATCACCTTTATAATAAATCGTTATTTATAATTTGGACAGAGAAGAAATTCGGTAGGGCAAGGATGAGTCACGGAGGACATAGAGCCCATGCTGCCTGACGCGAAACCGAAACGAAACTCGGCTGCTTCGGGGGGCCCCACACTGTCATATCTTTCATTACTTCTTTTTTTTTCTTTGGATTTTGAATCTTTAATTCCGTCACTGACACATGAGAATAACAAGTTTAGAAATATTGTAATTTGACTCCAACTCACACCAATACGAACATGTTTATTAATTATGATCAGTCACTTTAATCGAGTGCTCAGTTGTCATAGGATACCTTCAATGAACATGTAGCTAGTAATGGACAACGTTCACATTAACATCGTTCTATTATCACATGACAAAATCACATTATAATTGAATCATAAATCATATCTATAAAACGAATAATAGAGATATTATTTATGTTTGAATAATCAATGTATTGGCTTTTGTGGGTCACAAATCTGATCAATGTCTCAAAACTAAAACAACAACTTTATTGTTTATTTTTACAATAGATAATCAAAATCCATAATATCACGGAATCTAGTTTATGTTACAAAGAGTAATCTTGAATGAAAACACTAATAGATCATTTTTATTTTTCGGTTTTCTTTGCCTTATAGTCATTTTTCTTCATCTCTCTAATTTTCAGTGTTATTTGTCTATGATTGAGAGCGAGGATAGCAGTATTGAATGTGCATACACAGCTTTACCAACTTGTGTTCTTTTTTGGCGTGATCATGAAGGTGCACATATTGCCTAGAGAAATGCTAGGAAGATCAACTTTTGGGTTGTCCATGTGGTTGCTCAAATGGCTGCCCATATCCCTAGTGGACCGCCTTCTCCTCCTCCTATCGCGACTCATCCTAGGCGACACCTCCCGGCTAGGCCTCGCCAGGCCCCCGACCGGACCCCTTCAGCTCAAGAACGTCTCCGGCAAGACGCCCGTGTTGGACGTTGGCACGTTTAATAAGATCAAGAGCGGCGACATCAAGGTATGCACTTATGTGAATCGCGTCCATTTTCTTATAAGTTTTACACAACCTTATATGCAATTAGCCACATATCCGTTATAGAAACATCTTAACCTTTACTTTTCTTCATTTGTCTTTGAACATCAGGTATGTACGAGCATTAGGCGTCTAAAGCCTAATGCTGTTGAATTTGTGGATGGAACAACAGAGCAATGTGATGCCATTATTTTAGCGACTGGCTACCGAAGTAATGTACCATCTTGGCTTAAGGTATATATATATATATATATATATATATACATTTACCATTTTCATTGAGCCAAGTTCTTGGTGTAAACTAATAAGCTGGATACAAAGCGTGGTTAACTTTTTTGTTATGTGAGGCTGATTTCTGAAAATTTTTGCCTAGGAGAAAGACATGTTTTCAGAGGAGGATGGACTACCGCGTCGACCTTTTCCAAACGGGTGGAAAGGCGAGCATGGATTGTACGCGGTAGGTTTCACGAAACGAGGCTTGTTAGGTGCATCCATGGAAGCCACGCTAATCGCGGAAGACGTCGAATCGTGTTGGAAAACAGAACAGAAACGTTTCAGAAGCTCGTCCACATCTCATTTGCAGCAAACATCTTGAGTTGATTTCAGGCTAGAGATTTCGAATGAGATACAGAGTGAATAGAGTGATAGCTAGAGGAGAGGAATAGCCGACGCGATGGGGTAATTTATGAGGCCATCAAGCCAATTGTAAATTTGTACATTTGTTTTTATGAAGCGACATACTTACGATTATCCATCACAAAGCCGAAGAAATGAGGAAATTAAGAAATAGGTCGTGCGCTCAGATATATCAAACAGTTTTATTAGACATAAGTTGTATGTAAAATGTTACGAGACTTTCCTTTTGATACAGTGGGAATTTCTTTTTCTTTCTCTGTTGGTCTAAGGGACTTATGTGAGCATCGACTAACTATTATATACAGTTCCTTGGTCACCATTTTGGGACGAACATGACTTATACTTGAGAATCTCTTTATGCAAATCTTTTGCCTACTTTCCTATGTTCTGAACTCTTCCTCATGCGCTTCTAACTAGGGTTGGCGACTGTTATACACAACCTCCTTTTCGTCAATAGTTCATTAATAAATAATATAGAATCTATTACGGGAGCTAGCAAAATGATACAAAACTAGGATATAGATCCCATTGCTGTAATAGCATGAAAACGGAGGAATCCAATGGTGAAAAACAACCAAAACACCTCCAACCCTGTATTCTATTTGCCGTTGGATTGTCCCTGCTCTCATTTTGTTAGAACAAAGGATCTCGTTCTGGAAATAACTACGAGGAGCTTGCTATCCTCTTCGTGTTTCCACTCGGATTTCTCCAACCATTTATTGTATCATCTTTGGTGTCACTCGACAAGAAGATCGTTCAATTAACTTTAGAATCGAAAACATTCTGAAAAATGCCGTTACATAGATATTAGTATCGTCAACCATACTACACATTTTAAAGTTAGTTGGACTAATGTACCTGACTTGTTAAACAAAATCGTTCACCTTTAAGCTCGTTCCGTCTTCTCGATCGGTTTAATATTGTCTATTGCCGCGATATATTGAGAAGAAACTAATCTTGATCTGAGTTGTTACACATCTAAGCCAAATAGTGCCTCCTTGAATACCCTTCAATGGGGCATCAAAATTTTGATGGGCATCTCTCAAATGGACCATTCATGCATGGATCCTTTCCTTTCGTTCCTCTCTGTCTTTGGGCCTTTTACAGCTAACAATATACATGGCTTCCATCAAATCCTGCTTCATTTTCTCCATTTTTTTTCTCTTTGCCCTTACTCTTATGTTCATTTACATCATATTAGATTTCCACAGATAGGTCTAATGGATCTTTCCATATGATTAATTGTTGTTCAATCTATTCCATCTACATGCACCATTACGAACTTTATTATATTAGCCGCTTTATTATGAGGAGTGTCGTTCGCGTAATTAATGTGTGAATTTTGCTTGACCTTTGGCTAGTTGCTGAACAAGATCTAATCATGGAAATAGTTGTTGGTCAAATGTCTAACCAGAAGTTTTAATGCAGTCGTGCAAGATTAATTAGTAATAGATCTTTATAATATGACAGATAAAATCGTTATCCACAGTGCACGAATGCGAAGTTATTATGAGACGTTGTTTTAAGATCTAATATCATATCATCATTATGTTTCCGAAAGTGTCCTTGTCCATTTGACGAAGATCAAAATAGTCAAGAGTGTTCGTTGTCGGAAGAGGAAAGACATAAATAATGATTACTCAACTTGTTATATAGGATCTTGAAGCCAACTTTTATTTACAAAATTTTGCTAGAAAGCATATGTTGAATAATGAAATCGATTAATTCATCTACTGTGACAACTTTAACTCGTAACATTAACTTCTAGCACTCCGATTGATATGTCTACAAAATAAAGCAACGAAGTGCAGAAATTAATGTATGATGATAATATATATGCATGGTATTTGAGATTGACCATCAACCTCCCCATCCTTAATTTAGCAAATCAAAATAGCCCTTCATTCTACGACGACAACAACCCAAATATTTCAGTCAATCTATCATGGACATGGTCCTTAATTTAGCAAATCAAAATAGCCATTCATTCTACGGCGACAACAACCCAAATATTTCAGTCAATCTATCATGGACATGGTTAGTATAGGACGAGATACTACTCAATAATTGAAAAACCTTTTAGGATGTTTTCGCTATAAAATTTTGTTTGCCTTTTATTATGGCCGTCTCTGATATATTTTGGACCATCTAGCTACTTTCTTTCCTATGTTCCTTAGCAATCAAAATAGATTCATAGAGATGGATTTGAGCGGTGGTTTAATCATTTATTCTCAATACCATCCATGTACATGTACCCGCACGTACAGTATCATTCTTTTTTAAGAATAGTGTGTCTTTCACTTAAATTTAATCATGGATTTGCTTAACATAACAAAGATTCTCAATGAAATCTTATGATGGTCAAATATTAGAACGGCAAGTTGTAATATAGCAGATCGGAAAAAAAAATCGATGAGGACTCTTAAGTCTCCTTTTCATAAAAATTATGACGCTTGGCGTTGTGCACGAGCGCCTAATCATTAATTAAGATGCAGGACGCATGACATTGTTTTGCAAGCATAGTGTAATCATTGTTTTCTAATCTTGCAATTTGATTTTTTTAGTCTTAATGTTAATCAACTTGAACATTTTTCCATATAAAAGCATGTAATCTTGATCGAGCATAACCTCGCAATCATCATTTCATATGTGTATAAAAGGTGAAGAAAAAAGCACCTTTAATTAGTCAAACATAGTAATATTTGGTCATCACAGGTTTATATATATGTTATGATGCGTTCTCATCAAGTATTGTCACCATTCACCAATCATCCTCATCAATTCAATTGGAATAACATGATGAATATTATTGGTTTGTGTCCAAGAATTAATTATTTCAATTACACTTGTAAAAAAAAAATTAAAAAAATCATTTCCATTGCATACCTAATTAATTAATCATAATCAATCCATCATGTAAAATAACAAGAAAATATCTTTGTGTGTTTTCAAGATTAAATTTTTATTTGGTTTTTCTCACGGTTTGGTGGATTTGTGACTAACCACAAATTATGTGTGGTTAGTCCATTGGATTAGAAAATCAAAGATTAAGATTAAGAATATATTTTTATATAATTAATATTAAATTAAATTTTTAATCTTAATAATTGATTTTTTAAAATCAATAATTTAACCACATATAATTCTATAAATAATTAACCACAAATTCATTTTTTTTTTCTTCTATGAAAAAAGTCATTTGACGAAATTCACAATAGATGTCACTCTAGTCAAAAGGAAGTAATGTGATCAATCGCTGTCCAAGTATGACCTCAAAGCGTTGTCAATGAAAAACTATTTGAACAATAAATATATTTATTGTATGTTGTTGTCAATGCAAGCTATATTGTACTTCATACAATTAAATTAAAATCCGAAAGAAATTCGAAATGCTTCTATCTAGAGTTATTATTGTTGTATCTTGAAGATATATTTCACTAAAACAATGAGCATCGTTGGATAGAAAAATCGTTTAATGTTGTAAATAGTTCTAATTGTGATGTATCCATATATTTACTTAAGTCAGAGATTTTTTCAACAACTTTACATATTATTAAAGTATAGTGAAAATCACGGGAAAGTTGATTTCTTTTAAAATTACGCATTAATAAAATTCATTTTTTATATATATAAATTGGTTTATCTTTTGAAAAAAGTAAAATAAAAATCCATGGTCTAACTTCTTTTCCTTCCGTCGCCGCTCAATCAACTCCGGCCGTTCCCTTTTTTTTCTTCGATTACGCAAAGAAAATAGATTATTGATTCAATGACATCCCTAAAGATTATCCTCCAACCACACATCATCACACGCCACGGCCACCCTTCTCCGTCGCCGTCATGGTCAAGAAAGGTGATCGGATTCGATCCATGAGTTTCAAGATTACGGATTCGAACGAGAAGCGGCAAAATTAGGAAATTCGAATCATGGGTTTTGAGGATTCGATCCATCGACGATGGAATCGAAGTTAAGGTGATTGGATTCGGAGACCGAAGTTGAAAGAGGATCGGAGCTTGAAGTGATTTCAATTGAAATCACTGTTTGCAAAAATGGCGACCACTTTCAAATGCATTGTCGTACGTATCTCTAAATTTTATATGATCCAATGTATTTCATAGGTGCACTGAGGATTCCAAAAGTATGAGTACAAGTGTGTGGTTCAGCAAAAGAAGCAGGCAAGAGCTCATCAAAAAGATTAGAGCTGAAAAGATTAAGAGGGCCCTCAAGACATGCACTGTTTACATGCACTGTTTACTTGACCAATTGGAGAGTAGTGCTGTTTGACAGTGGGATTGAGAGGAGGAATCGTGTTGAGGATATTTGATGAACATGTGCATTTTTATTTTTTTTGGTTCTATGAGGCACTGTTTCTGAATGATGATTTTGGATTTTCGATGGGAGTGAGATCGATGATGCCCAATCTATAGACCAGTAGACGTATTGTTTCTGTCAACATATACACTGTTTTTATCGGATATGAGCATTGTTTATTCCGAAAATAAATATGTCAACGACGACGGACGTCGATGATTGTAACAGTGATGATGATTAGATTTAGAGTTTGAAATGATGATTGTAATTTGAAATAGATTATAATAAATTATTTTTTTATTTTTTATCAGGGTAAATAAAATTAAATTTGTGAACTAATTGGTAATAAAAGTAAATCACTACATATAAAATTTATTGATAATTAATGAAGTTAAAAGCAACTCATTGGTAATTCTCTAAGTATTGGAAAAGTGGTTAGTTGTACATAATCATTTTAATTAGATAAATTAGGTGTTAATTAATCATTTTGAGTAAGTTTGATTTTTGATTCATATAATAATAATAATAATCTACATAAAATAATCGTGTTTCTGTTGTTGGACGAATTATCATATTTTAATTTTATAGTTTTAATATGTTGATGTGATTTATCCATTCGACGTAATTCACCCATAAATTTAATGTGGTTTATTTTTATTGTATGATTAATTCGCGAATATTGATATTGTTGTTTTTTTTTGTGGGGTTCTTTCACAAATGATGAGAAATTATATATTCTATATTGGTGTGTTTGTTTCATATGGTGAGATTTATTTTTTGTGTTTTTTTTATAAAGATATAATAAATAAAGTTATAATCATCAATAATAAAGAAATAGTAAATTTTTATGTTTCTATGTATTGTTATTTGGAGTTACTTTTGCTGTACTACTAATGATTTATTTCTATGTATGGAAATTCCGTTTTCTATACCTTTCGTTTTCATCACGTCGGCGTTGAAGAATCGACTGATCCCAACAAAACCTTCAAAGTCCTAGCCTGAACCCCTCCCGCCGCCGCCGCCGACGCGCCACTGTCTTCAGACCTTGCCGGAGGAGTATGGTTAAGGCGGTGATCGGAGATGAAATTCGTCTCCGATCACTCTAAGACCGGCTCTCAGAGTCCGGCACTTCCGTCAAGGTCCCAATTCTACTATTCCCCTTTCCTCCTCATTTCTCAAAGCTGTAAAACCCTAAAATCAAATAATCAGATAGTTTACAATTTACGATTTGTTTGTTTGTTTGTTTGTTTGTTTGCTTGTTTGTTTGTTTGTAGGCAGGGTTAGTGATAGGGAAGCTGAGTTCGTATCTTGACAGAGGCTTCGTCTTCGACTTGGTTCCGACCCCGAACAACGATGCGGGAGAGCCCCCTGCCTCGATTGTTGGAGGAGGAGGAGGAGGAGGAGGGAAGGATGAGAAGAAGAAGAAGGGTGGTGTGAAGAGTAAAGGGGTGCTGTCGGATTCGAGCAAGGAGGTGTCGGTTTTGATCGATAAGGATCGGGTGGCCTAACATGCTCGCCAGGTATTGCACACTCTTATTGCAAATACAATTGTATAATTGATGCTAAAAACATTTTTTTGATGTTAAATTATAGCAATAGCTGCACTTATTTTAGCATCTAGGTTGGACTTGCTCTTAGGATACAATTGTTACTCCCTTTGTCCCTGATAATTCGACAAACTTGATGGATGTTGAGGATACCTATGTTGATTTATGATACAAGATGGCTTAAGTTGTTTTTTTTTTTATATATACGAGTATATATTTTTTTGGCGCGATCCATAAGTTAGGTTAGGTAGCTTGTACTGTCTAGCTCCTTAAGATGCGTTTATGTTTGAATGCTGGCAACTACTGGTGATGTTATGTTTATAAGTGAGGATTAACTATTGCTTGAAATTTTGGATAATGAATGGAAGTTCCATTTTATTAGCATATGAAAACTCTCTTGGAACAGCTCTTGCGTTACTTTTTTGACGGAAAAAATTTGAAGAAGAGTTTTATTTATGCCGAAATTGGGGTCTTGCCAGGTCTCCCAGATGCTTTTTGGAGGGATTAAAGTTGTTGGAATCTATGTGTGGACTAGTGACACTGCCTTCAAGAATTCTACGATGGAACTTTGTCAGGTAGGCTTCGCCCATCTATGCATGCGCATTAGTTTATTGCCGAAAGAAAATCCCTTGCGTGCTGAGGATTTCTGAGCATTTTTAATTTTTAAATAATGATGTTGATGTTGTTTATCTTTCTTATAAAGACGGCCAATGTTTTTATTGAGGAATTTGATGCATTGGGCTTCATTGTTATGATGCATCTTGGATATGTTGCTGCGGGATGAATGATGCATCCCTGATTTCTATGTCTCACTTCCATGTATTGTCAAGATGTCTTGAGAATGTTGAAGAACGTTGTATTTTTGCATTTTTCAGAGTGCATACTTGTTTCCTTTTATACGAGACTGTGAAAAGGTTTAATAGGAGAAAAGTTCAAGTACTATTTGTGTTTGAACTTTGGATGAAGTTACTGTCAATAATTTGCATCAGGTGGTTGGAGTTAGAGCTAAAGCTTGTTGCTGATGTTGGAATTATTGGTGCTCCAAATGCTGGGAAAAGCACACTTCTCAGTGTTATAAGCGCTGCTCGGCCGACAATAGCAAACTACCCTTTCACAACTCTGCTTCCTAATCTAGGTGTGGTCTTATTTGACTACGATTCAACTATGGTTGTGGCTGATCTGCCTGGATTGCTTGAAGGTGCACACTGGGGCTTCAGTTTGGGACATGAGTTTCTGCGGCACTCTAAAAGGCGTAATGTCCTGGTATGCCATTGCAACTGGTTATGTTCTCAAAGTTCTAATTTTTAAGTCTAAAATATTGCTTGAATATAGTTAGACTTGAGGGATACTTGATGGAAAATTGTAAATCCAAATATTCATGGTACTTTCACTTGTTTCCCTTTGTATTATCTTTGTTTTTGATCTGCATGCTTATACATTGTACTATTTTCCTCTTTGGCACGCTAGATTCATGTTGATGGCTCATCAGAGCAACCTGAGTATGAGTTCGATGCAATCCGGCAAGAACTAGATTTGTTTTAACCCTGAACTAGCTGAAAAGCCTTAGTTGCATATAATAAGATGGACCTTCCTGGTGCAATCCAAAGATGGGATTTATTCAGGAAAAGTTTGCAGGAGAGGGGTATCGAAACTTTCTGCATGAGCGCAATAAAGCAAGAGGGAACCCACGAATTGGTATGTGCTGCCTATGAGCTAGTCAAGGAAATGAAGGGAAGCAACATGAATTCAGCCGGTTTTGTTTCTCTTTAATATAGTTTTACTTCCTTACTTTTGGTCGATACAAGCATTAGGGTTATTAGTTAGTGCTTTAACAAGTAGACCTTGTAGACCAACAGATGATTCCTGTTATAAATTGGATATTGTGTTTTACTGATATTAATGTCCATTTTTTAGGACCGTCAATCCTCCTGAGCTGAGTTATGTGGCTGACAAAATACAGCGGCAAAGAAGTGTATCCATAAATGAGTTCGAGATCACTGACATTAGTAAAGAAAACACATGGCATGTGGTTGGATCTGGGTTGCAATGTTTCATTCAAATGACAAATTGGCGGTACGTTAAATTAGTTTGTCAACCTTGTTCATTTGCTGTTAGTCATTGCTCCTCCTCCTGTCATGTCTCTGGCTTCTTCTTCCTTTTGTTGATAACGATGCAGATTCTTCTAACAGGAGAAATGGAATTCTGCCATGATTATTCCAACAATGCCGTTGCTGAATTACTATTTTTTAACCTACCATGTGATGTTCTCCAATGAGGCTCCAGGTTTAGTACTCAAGGAAATTTAATTATGGGGCCTATAAGACCGAATAGAGGAGGCTATTGTGTTGACAGTGGTACCATATGGCACATAATAGAATTCAGCTTATCATTTCTTGATGTAATTTTCCCTTTAAATTGGATTTGGAACATAGTGTTTGGAAGGATCAAAAGAGCAGTCCGGTTTGTGGACTTGATTGTTGAATTGAGGAATGAGAAAATCTGATAGAATCATCATGTTCTTGTCTTTAAACAGTAATGCGGACTCCGAAAGAAGATTCCAGTATGTTTTGGAGGCATGTGGTGTAAATAGATCTCTCATCACCAGGGATCGTAGGAGAGGTATGTTGCAGGGCATTGTCTCACTATTGAAGCTATATCTACATTTTCACATGTGTTATCACTTTGTGTAGCTATAAATATTCCATATAAAAATATGTAAAAGACAAAAACTTGCAGCATGGTAACTTGTTGAAACCTCGCATTCGTAAAATTTGTTGCTATTGTTGCTGCCTCTTTGTCTGGTGCATCATGCTTGTTAGGCTTCACATACCTTGGTTAAGGTTATTACCTCATCTCTAACCAGTCCTGACTTCAGAGTTCGGTGGAAGGACAGGTGCCGTGTGTTAGATAGATGTTTGTCAGTCGACACGTGAACGAAGAAAACAAGCCAACATGATATGCCAGTTTGTTATGTGCTTGTCTGTGTTTCCCATCCTGAGATAAGGAGTTGAAAGTCTAGGATCCTATTCCCTATACTAAAGCTTTGGATGGAACTTAGTCCAAAGCATAATGCGAAGGCAACTCTTTCGGAAGTCCTGAAAATGATGTGCGCACTGGTAGAAGATGATATTGGCTTGGCATTGCCATGAACATGAAAAGTGCACGTATCGTTTCCTATTGTTCTTGCAGATGGAGTGGATACGGTCTGATTCTCAGGATACCTCACGCCCATCTAGCTTGAGGAAGAGTGCAAATTCTGCCAGATAGTCTGAATGGAAATGAATCTTTTCTTGCCAACCAAGACACAAGATTTTTACCAAGTTCTCCAAGGTACACACTGAAACCATGATAGGTTTTCTTGTGATATTTGGTTATACGTGAAATTTGATAAAGCTTTTCCTGTTAAGCAGGTCTGGACTCTGGTGCACTGGCAATGTTGTCGTCAAGTGTTACATAGACTAATTGTAAAACGGATGCATTTTTCTGAGTTATCTGGTGGCAGTGCTGTATCACATTGTGCCATGCTATTTTACACCATCATGTATTTGTAACCCTTCGTAATCCTATGTATTCTCGAATGTGCAAAAACAATAATCTCACTAGAGATTGTGAGACTGATTCCGACTCATTTGTTGCAAGCAGGTTGCAATAAAATGGTTGAGAAAATTGTCTCATATAGTCTTTGTGCTGTGGTTCATTTTACCTTGATTGCTTCATTTTCGTTTGCGACTTGAGGGACAAAATCGTGGCAAGCTAATTGGTTCAAGGAAACCAAACAATACCAATATTTGTGAATCGAAATGTCGAAAATTCGACACTATGCCAATTTGTGTTGAGTAGTTGATTTTTCTTAAATCAACTGATTTAACAAAGATCATGTTTAGACGTTGCTCTTCGCGCACACGATGTGATCTCTAAATTTTGGATGGTACTTTATCCTATTATACTTCGCGTTCATTGCTTCAAGTGATTGAGAAAAAAAAAACATTGGGGAAAACCCTTGAAAAAGCATCTAGAAGCCCCTGATTCCGGTCTGATAAGAAATTGATACGACGGTCGTCAGGAAGGATCTTTTGCATAGCTGAATTCCCAAACTGTTCTTCGTCTCTGTGTCAACGACTGCAAATGCTAGAGATACAACCCTGCACCAATACAAACAACAAATGAAACAGTAATCGCACAAGGTACTTAGTACGCATGCATATTATATTATTATTCATTAGTACGCAATATTATTATCTCAAACGCTCCAAATATATAACGTCTCGTATACCTTGGTTGCCATCCTTTCACGTGGTAGATAATATGACACCGTGAAAACGACCCTTAAAAGACATGCCGAAAAAAAAAAAGGGTCGATATTGATTAGAACCTATGATTGACATATGGAATGAAACGAACAATCTGAAAAAACAATTAGAAACCGTATCCACATTAAGAGTAATATGGCTGCCCTCATTTGTACTCAATATTGCTTCCACATACCGAAGGACTCGATTGAATCACCGTCAATATGATTCCTCACGATCTTCAAAGAACTCCAACCCTTCTTGTAAGAAATTTCAAATCCAAAAACTGAAAGCAAATGATGGGCAATGTTATTAGGTTTCAATCTGGTGTCATCCCTAACTTTGTTTGCAATCACCTTTGAGCTCACCCTCGATCCCAGCCTTTCGGAGCCACGATTTGGCGCCATCAGTTGGCCGCATGTATGAACATTGTTCAGCTTTTCTTATAAAAAAAAAAGCCATTGACCGACGAGCAAGACACCATAACATACCAGCCACAACCTAAATCCTTCGCTAATCTACATATGGCTGTTATGTTTTTTTATTGTTCAAGAAGAACACGTACCTGAACCCAATCTCTGTCGCATATATAGCCAATGAATCTATGTAATGTTCGCAACCACCATCAAACAATTAGCCGACCACACTTATAAGGGTACACCAACTCGGCGAAAACAAGCATTTCACGGAGCTCTGCGAACCACTAGATGGAACGCCTCAGAAATTTTCTTCATCATCAACTTCATATCCGCACATAACATTATCCAATTCTGCGTCCATATTCTCTGAAGGAGGCAAAGAAAAGACCTTGATTTCGTTTACCTGTTGAATCACAGGTTGACTTACTATTTGATATGGCTAACGTACTGTTTGCATTGAATCGTATCTAGTGCGACCATTGCCGACATTGCATGGAATTGATCATCTTGGACGTTGGAGACTGCTGCTGCTTGACACTCGGCAACAACGACATGCTTGACACTCACGGATAAATTAAATATTTAAATTCTGATCCAATGACATAAGTTTGTTGTGCTGTTAAAAATGAAAAACAAAATGAGCAAAATACATATTGAATATTGAATAGTATAAAAATTTAAAGTGTCTCAACCATATCAATAAAAAGATTGGGAAGATTGTTTCATGTGAACTTGTGTCGTGATTCATATTACCCTGCTTGCTTTGCTAGACTAATTTTCATATATGATTTGAGTATTAAGAGGGATTGAAACAACTCCTCCAAGTACAAAATTTTTTGATGCTAACATGTAACAAGAAACATCATCTTGGCATTGACACAGAAAGGATCAAGGTACCCGACAGTCATAAAATCTTGACCTAAAATTGCAGTTTCGATCACCTTCTTGCAATTCTACTACGAAAATGCAGGAATAACGCATCTGCTCCTGACGCATGAGCATCGCTAGTCGCTACAATCCGTTGGCCACATCATGTCGGCCTTTCCTGCTTATGCTATAGTTCCAAACACAGGATTTATACCAAAATTAGGTAGATACCATGAATGTTGGCAAACACGGCAAATAAAGTACACTCCGTGGTGTCACCAAAGGCCTAAACTCGGCTATCCACATAACATTTCTTCATTCCAATGCCGAACACCACTGCATTAATCTCGAAAACAATGTATATACATATTCAAAATGCTATGAGTAACTAAGTTATGGCCAAAAACACGGAAGGCAAGCCGATCAAATCAACAGCAGCAGATCAAACATGAAGCTGGAAAACCATCGTGTTTTTTCCTTCTTCTTTACCATAACACATGGCATAACACGACACTATTACGCACTTCCGGTCCTACCTGGAGTGGATTTTGTCGGTTTAACCTTTGCCATATCGACAAGATCTCCGAAAAGCTTATCCTCTGCCTTTGATTGCTGCCTCATTGGTGGCAAGTATGATGAAGTCGAGTTCTGGTATGACACACTCTCAGTCTTCATGGACAATCCATACATTCTATTCTCGAGCGGCTGAGTATCCTGCTGTTGACCGTAGCCATAGCCGTACCCGTAGCCTGCCATTTGGTTCCCATACATCTGTGAGGGATGCATCTGCGCCATTTGCCCAGCTTGCATCTGCATCATATGTGGAGGCATACCCATCATCTGCTGTCCCTGTAAATGCTGAGGATACACGCCGGGCATCTGATGGGCCTGCATATTATTCATCGTAGACAGTTGATCGCCGGTGATCGGCTGGATATACATCCCCACAACAGGGTCGTTTCCACTCATTTGAGGACCAAGTTGTGGTGCATTCAAATGCATTTGCGCAGGGTAGTGGGAGTAGTATTGAGGGTTGTTGTCAGGCTGAGATTCCCAGGGTGGTGGGGGCAGTGCTCCACCATTTTCAGCTTCTGTCAAACATCAAGAGTATGAACTGGTGAGTTACAGTGGAACAGAACCATCAAATATCCGTATGATGAACTTGAGAAAAATGCTCTGACCAAATCAGTCAAATAAAGATCGAGAAGCGAGGGTGAATGACCGCAACATGACGCATGATAGCAGACAGCTGTGTCAAAGAAAAAATGAACTTCTCCCTTTCAAACAGTCTATTATGAATCTTGCAAGGCTTGAATGGTCGAAAATGAACGATTGTGGGGTTTAGATTACAGCTGAATAGTTTTCAGTTCTAAGCCTTGCATCCTCGAGCACATTTTTAAGTCAATAAATCGTTGTGCCATAAGTACATTGGGGAATCATTGAGACAGCATGCCGAGAGTTCTTCAATGCTAAAATTTTTTCAAGTAACATTAGGGAGAAGAATTAAATGAGAAAAGAAGAGTACCATGGCTCGGGGAAGATGGCAGTTGAACAGCATATCCTGGAGATGATGACTGCTGTTGCTGAACAGTCTGAGTATTCCATGAAGGAACAGGAGCTTGTGGATATGCTGTCTGCTCATACAGGAATCCCGTGCTGGTGGCAAACCCATTTTGGTAAGACGAGGGCTGTTGTGATTGCAGATGCTGCTGCTGCTGCTGTTGGAACTGTGGAGGTGCCAGGTATGTTTGCCCGGAATGGAAAGCAGGTTGAGGATTAGAGGAACTTGGAGCATTGTTGCCAAAAGAGAACATATCAACGAGAGCCAAAGCATTCTGCTCAGAGGGGACAGGATTTGATGGTTGTGGTGCAGATACAGGAACCAGAGCCAACGAGTCTTGAGGAGCCGGCGAGCTGAAATCCTCACCTAAAAGATCACCACTTAAAAGGTCCATTTTAACGAGGGCATTTGAAGTACTCGCAGCTCCAGCATTGGCGACTGGAGGCGGTGGTATTGATGGTTTAGTTGCAGCAATGGTAGCAGGGTTGGTGGATCTGCAAAAAATGATAATTGAGATTGCAAATTTTACCAAAATAGAAAGGAAACTGATATGCTATTCTTACACCTAAGCACTTATCCTCAGAACTTGCTCAACGCATTAAAATAAAGGTTCTTTAGGATTTCAGACCTCCAAGTGTTTCAATGAAATCAAGCAACACCATGAGATGGAGCTGAAATGTTTTCAATGCCCACCCACACGATTATAAATCACAAAATAATAAACAAGCACATATTGAAGGAAATAGCACACAACTTTTAAACAAAAAAAAAAAAGAAAAAAGAAAAGGGTCAAGGACCAAAGCAGGACGAATTACAGTATGTTCTGGATATTGATGCTTCTTTTGTCAATCAGGGGGACAATGATGATGCCAGGAAACTTAGAATTGAAATAATAGAGAAATACCTGGTATCAGCCTGTTTGCTCCTTTCTCCTGTATCGACCAGAAGAGCATCTATGGGTGTCTGAACAGATTCAGGCTTGGGTTTAGGCTGTTGAATAGCAGTTCCAGAAGCAAGTGCTTCATGCTTTGCAAGGACGCGCTGCAAGTCATCATTCAGAGCTAACCCTTGGCAAAGAAGTGATTCATCCCTGAAAAGTCAGGGAGCATGCTATTAGATTTTGAATCGTATGTATAGGTTTCGGAGTATCTAAGATATGAAATTTGGTGGCTATGAAGCTAAAAGAAGATAGATCAGCAGAAATCACACGATCTAATTGGATCCAAGTACAGACTCATTTTTCTTACAGATTAGGAGGGTATCCTAGAATGAAATTTCAGGGTCATTTTCCCTTGTACCAGAACAAATTCTTTTCCCCTTCCTCCAAATTCTAAAGGAAAAGTATAATAACATTGAGCATGACAAACGAATACTAGGATGCATGAAAAATGTTATGTGGCACAAGGAAATGTTTGCAAGGACAAGCAGAACATCAGGATATATCGTGAAGTGTCCTTTGCTGGTATTTTTCCTCATTGCTTGCTCTTGGATTTCTTAAAAATAAATATGAAAATTTACCAAGTTGGAACCTCAAACTGAAGAGGACCAGTAAAAGAAACAAGAAGAGTCCAACGTATTCCGAAAGATCCAAACTAAACAACCTATTTAGATAAAGCCTAACATGCAGGGGACGACACAGGAATTCAACATGGAGGAACTTTTCTTCCATTCAAAACTACATTTTTGAGCTCGTAGGGAGAAATTTCCGGACAAAAGCACTCAGATCCAGAAGATTCACTATGTTCTGCATGCTGAAAAGCACTATTTCGAAGGATGATTAGCAAGGAAAGGCCCACGTAGTTAATAATGTATTCTATGTGTGACGTAGCATCTCCAGTAACTTTGCGAGGAACAAAACAAGGACATAGAACTGAACTTAATCGACTTAATTAAAAGGTACCATCTCAATTATTATAAGATATACACTATACTTAGTATTATAATCATTCATCACAGATTCCACAAGGATGCCATGCCCACTGAACTCTATAGATGTGCGAGAAAACTTTGACATTAAAACAGCTTGGAACAACTAAATCCCTTTGAATGTTATGGACATGGTACCAGTGGTAATCTTTCAGTACAAACAGCAGCATGAGCGGACAATGGCATTCAGAGTGCCTCCCGAACCTTTCAAATATCTATGGAAAGTAGAGTTGATAGAGAGAGCATGAACACCAGGACTACTCTTCAATGAAAAAGCTGCAGTCATATAGGGGCTTACGAGGTAGAGTTGACAAGGTGAACAACTCTTTGCTTGTATGTACGACATTGTTCCACCAAGTCCACAATTACCTCCTGTCTTAATCCCTGAAGATAACACAAAACAAGATAATGAGATCAACCAACTGGATCTCCCAAACCAACATTGAAGCAGACACTAGTAACACCACCATCGCAGGAAATAGTTTGCCATTCCCTTTTAGAATGCCCGAAAAGGATGCAGTCTCCTATTTCATGATATGTTCAAGCATGAGTATGAGAGCATGGAAATATGCACAAAAGCACAATAAATGATGCTCCCTTGAAAATGTAGAACCAAAAAGAAATCCTTTGGTGGGGTGGGCTAGCGGAAAATAATAACAAATTGGCAATGCAGCAAAGACGAATCATTCTAGAAGATCAACTTAAGCATTGACGATGAACACGTATCAAGCTCAACTAATAACCCAAGAAGAAAACTTTGATGTCAAGAAGTAAAAGAAGCAATTACCTCTTTGTTCTCAAGATCTATGGCACTCAGCATTTCTGAAAGAACATCAACAATGCCCCGCACATTTTGGATCTCTGTCAAGCTACCAAACAGGAGAAAAAAATTTGGTCCAGATGCATTTTGATCGTAGACCACAATAAATCAGCCAAGAGAATAGTACCTCAAAGCAGGAAATTCAGCCTCTGCTGAACTTTCTGCCGCTTCCTGACGATTTTCTGAAGTCCGCACATTTTGAGGATAAGATTGCAAAGCATGTGTTTGTGGTGGCGTAAACACAGGAGCTGATCTTTCAGTTCTCTGAGGAAATACTGCTCCTGCATGCTGGAAGATGTAGAAAACAAAATTTTGAAGTCTTGACTTAACATCGCAAAAATTGGAGACAAGTAAAGTTGAAATTAGTGGAGCTTGTCTACCTAACTCCTTTATGACAACGAAGTTTTCATTGTCACATGTTAGCCTACTACTAATATATCATGGTCAGAATTGACATTCAAATGGCATACGCCATTGCTGCCGGCACATACATAACGTAAAAAATAAATCAAAGCTTAGCTTACTAGTAATTCTTGGTATGCAGCATAATACTGTGGATACTTTGACCTTGGGCCCCCAAAAGCCTCTTGCCAAGTGTCAATAAGAATCAGTATCTTCTCCTTAACCTCATAACTAGGCTGCATTAATACAAGGGGATCATCAGCATGAAGCTCAGATGTAATTTGTAAAATAGCAGAAGCTCATAAGACAAACATTTATCTCACCTTCTTTTTAACTATTTTCACCATCTCATGAAGTACATCTTTCTCTGCTACATGCATATGCACGATATCCCCGCAATTCTTTATGATTGTTTCTAACAGCTGGATGTTTCACAGCAAGAAAACCAATTTAGGCAACTGCAATCCATGATAGAAAACAATTCTTCTAGAAGTAGAGATAAGACATATCTAAGCCCATTGCAATGTATTAAGAGTAATATAAGCAAGGGCAACATTCACAAAAATAGCCTTAAAGGGCATGGTAATCAGTGCATTAAAAAAATATGTTTGACTCGCTAACTAGCATTGTGATATGAAGTAAAGAGATTTTCTAAAAATAAAATATATAATATATAAGAAAACTATCCCTTAACTATAGAAAATTTCATCTTATACGGCCCAAGAAGAAAGGCCCGATTTGTGGACAAATATGAAACGGAGATTTCGTGATTCTCCCAATTTTCAGAGTATTGTGCCTTCCCTCCTTCAATTCCTAGAGATTCCTAGCTGTGCAAAACCATGATTGCCTGATTCCGAGTTTAAACTCTTCATTGCAGGATGACAAGTATTTAATTATAGTGAAAAGGTGCCCTTACCACAAATGGGAAGCCACTGAACATATATGAAATCATAGCACAATGCCACAATCAACAATTAGGGAAATTTTGTCATGACTCAGCATATCCGGACAAACTTCTCCATGAAAATAACAGGTACTGTGAGACTGTGAGGCCTTGACAGGGTGCTTAATCTAATATTTTCACCATCTCAGTTCTCATGGTTTCCAGTATTCTTAAGACTCCACTACATCATACTGTATCTCAGTGAGTTCTTATCAGCCTAGGCCTTGGAGAAGCATGGCCAACAACATATATCAAAAGATATTGTAACACATTGCCAAAACCTCCAAATTCAGTTGAAGATAGACATAAAAAGCATTGAGAAATTTGTAAGTACTTCATACAGATTAGAGAAAAGAATCCATGTAGCCAGCAGACAGTCCACCTAGAAGTTCATTAAACCCGGAAAATGAGGAGGGCAAGAAGCAGGAGGAGTAAGAAGATCAGGAAGTGGAGGAGAGGACAACTGTTGAGATGCTCAGGGAAATGAGCTCATGAACCTCTCGGTTCAGTTCTGTCCCCATTCATCTCAAACTCTTACATTTGCCCTTATTCTTTCAGTCATCATCTTGTTCTAATTTTCCTTTTCCTTTTTTCTTTTTCTTTTTTGTCATTTCCATTAGATAAAATAGAGCCTTGAACACACTTAGTTTGGAGAAGTAACCGAAAAATGCTATGTCGATATTGGCGAGGGCCCAACATGAACGTTAACTATTATCTCACCGTTAGAGCAAGAAGCTGAACCTTTGAATTCTTGCTTCCAATCCGCCTTTTAATGCTTTTCACAACATCCTTAGCTTGCCTAAAGTTGCATGAATAACAATCAGAAAGAAACCATTTTCAAAGTATAAAAAAGGGAAGCAAAAGATAGAAAACCATATTCATCTACATGCATGTTGAAACGCTCAAAAGCTATATAAAGGAAGAATAAACTAGTAAAGAAGGAAGCAAGAACAGCTGAGGCCACACGACCATTTAGACACTTTTTCAGCGGAAACCTAAACATAAATCCAAAGAAATACAACTTCTAGAGCTGAAGTATTAGGCGTATTAGTGATTTGGGTAGCAGGGTAGCATGCTGACAAATTGCTTACTCGAATCTTACATCAGATATGATACAAAAGAGACCATCTATGTTTTGCATTTCATGATCTTTAACATCTCTAATGTGGAATGAAATGCAGCGATGTCCCCGAATCGGCACAAACCATCAGAATTCTACCTCCAACATCAGGCAAGTTTAATTTATACTTTGAAGTTGTCACTACCACCAATAAGGTAAGGGCATAAAGTTACAACAATGAGCAGCTTCCAGAGACAGGATAGAACAGGATCGCACACAATAAGTCAACCCAACAAAAAAACCATCTTGAGGAATAGGAAGCCAAAAGAAAGGATAAAAGTATAGCATGCTTACACTATAGCTTCCCAAAAACTTGAACAAATAGCACAACAGAAACTGCTAAGAATTCAACAAATTCAGCATTCCCTAAGCAGGCATCAAAGTCAATACGCTCCTCAGATTCTCCAAATAGCACAAAACCCAAATTGATTGCATGATAGGTAACAACACTGACCGCAACAGCGAGGGTGACTAGATCCTGTTCTATCACAGTACATGACGCACCACAAGAATGAATAGATAATAGGCTCAGTACAACTATAAATCCTGAACTTATGGTTCACTCGCAATTATGGTATAACTAGTACGGTAATGCCCACTTAAGGCCATATTTAATACATAGATGGGGCCACAACTGAAACTTTCTAAGTAATGGAACAATATGATTATCCTACCATGAGTGGACAAAGGGCATGGGCATTCTAGAAAAGACAGGAATGGAGACATCTTATACCACCCAAACATACTGGGAAAAGCCTCTTAGTTTTCTGGAATTGTAAGTGGTGAAACGTCATGAAAGAAACCAGTGAAACATGTTCACGGCAATTGACGATTGGCAAATACTCACGACCCTGGAAAACACCAATTAAGTACGGTACAATAAACATAACACCTCAACTCAAATTACTATCACCAAAAATGTCCAGCCACCATAACATGACTTGCTCGTAGATTATTGCAATCTAAGAAACCTTAAACAAAATCTCATCTTTATCAGCAAGGGCATGAACCACCACTACAGTTGCAACTCCAAGGTCGAAAAATTTCAGTACCAAGTTACAGCATAAAAGCTCTAAACAACTAAAAATCGCCCACTCCCCACAATCCTCAAAGACATATAATTTAACTCATCCCCTAGATGGTCGGTCATAAACTGGTTTACTCGAAAGCTGATAATCTCTTCAAGGACACATCACATGGACCAGAGCAATTGCCTGAAGCGAACGCTCGTTTTACAAGCGCTGCTGCTAAGGTGAATAAACCTAAACCATAATATTCCCGTGAAAAGATCAAACCACCATCAAGAAACTCCGAGCGACCCTGACGACACCAGACATCTATCTCATCGTCATCGAATAAAACCATCAAGAATCGTAAACCAATCAAGATCATTAATCCAATATATATATAAATCAACAACGACATAATTCCTCATCCACACGAGTTGAGCTACCCAATCAAGCAAGAAACCCAAAATTCCACCCCCAAACGAGCATCATAAAGCGAAATTTCACATAGATTAATATAACAGTGAAGAGAGGGGGAGAGAGAGAGATGAGATAACCACCCAGGGTCACGATTGAGCATGTCGCAGATCTCGATGTTCATGGCCCAATCTGGACCGATCAGCATGTCGCTCGTCGCCCTCTCCACCAACGAATTCACCATCTCGCAAAATCCCTCAACAACACACACTCCCTCCCCTTTTCAATCGCTCCACCGGCGGCGGCGACGATGGCCAATCGCTTCGATGATTCTCCGGCCGATCGATCAGATATTTCCCTCCCGGCGAGTCTCTTCTATCTCGAAAGAGGGAAACTGATTTTTACAGGATTGAAGTCTGTGTATCGCCTTGCTTCTTTTTTTCTTACTGTTGTTGTTGTACTTCGTCTTCTTCTCTTCGGAGAGATCGGCGAAGCCCCTTCACCTTTCTGTTAAGCAACACAATCGCGTAGAGTTCTTGCTTTTTGCTTCCATGTTTCCCTTTTTTTTAGTGGTTAAAATGTTTCATTATATTTTGGTCGGTAATTTGTTTCGTGGAGGATGGATATAATATTTTCATTCCATAAAATAATATAATATTATTTTAGATCAATAATAAAATTATTTGAGTTACGAATAATTCGTAGGATGATCAAATATCATTTTATATAAAATTATGATAAAATAATAATGATAATTTATACTATATATTTTAATTATGAGCTACTGACGTAAATTAACTTGAACATCATAAAAACAAAACAAACAAGGGATAAGTGACAGGGGATTATTAGTCTAATCTTATCCACTTTATCCTTGAAACAAACACACCCTATAAATACACTAATTCTTCTATCTCTGATAAATTATAATTATTAAGAAATTTATTAATTTTATGACTTGATCTAAAAACGTCTTTTATCATGATGAAAATGAGTAAAAATTATGAGTGGGTAGAAATAGAAATAAGATAGAGTATAAGAAATTAAAATGAATAGTAGTTATATAAAAAAATAACGATGAAAAAGATGATGAGATATAACATAGGGATATTTTGGATTTTATAATAAAAAAATCTTGTAAAATTAAAAAACTTTACGATTTATGTGGGATATTCATATTTAATAATATGTTATAATTTATTTTAAATGAATAAAGTATAATATAATATATGAGTTCTATGAAGAATCATTTACGATATGTCAATAACAATGTAGGTTTTATTTACTTTTTTTATATGCAAATCATTATGATTTTTTCAACTACATATATGCATTATAATTTAACATGTGTATTTCAGTCTGTAGGAGGGTACCAAAACATAAGACTTGTACTGAATATTTTAGTGTGGTTTGCTTAAATGTATTATGTATTGAATTTTCATAGTTTAATAAGTTATATCTGCAATTTTAGGGTTAACGTCTTAAGCAACCAAAAGATTTTATAACGAAAGCATTCTTTTTATATTTTAGAGCTTTTTCATGGCTTAGAAAAGAGGAAAAAGTATATTCCTCATTTGTTCTAGAAGATTACTTCATCTAATCATTAAAAAAAATGTTTGTATATAAAACGCTAAGTGATTTTATTTCTTATTTTCTATTTTCGCGGTTAGTGCAAAAGAATATTCGTTTTTTATTTCTATCTTTTCAAACAAACAAAAAATGAAAACAGAAAACAAATTAATATAAATAAAGATTTTCGGTTTTTGTTTCATGTTTTATCTGTGTGCATGCATGAAGTATCAAAAATTCTCCATAGAGAAAATCAATTCATTTGGTAAAATTGAAATTAACGTATCTATATAATGCCGTCAAATGTAAAATGTGGGGAGAATATCCTTATAAAATAGGATGATGCGGTATACAAACTAATGTAAAATCAATTCGTTTTGTGGAATGTTTCTATTTATCACTGTTGATTTTTTTTTGTTCCTACTATTATTGATTGTAGCTTTGTCAGATGCAACACGGTTGCCTTCGATTTATATCTAGAAAGTGGAAGCAATTATTTTGCGTTTGTTCAGTGCAGTCAACAGAATTTTCTTGGATCCTAGCTTCTATGTTGTGGTACCCTTCTCTACGAGGTGAGGCCAACTATAATATCTGTAAATACAATGCCTTGTGCATCTCTTCGTGGCCACAAGTAGAGGATTCACCGTCAGCAACTTGTTCTTTTCAAGAATCTCAACCACTTGAATTAGAAGAAAGTTTGAGAATATTTATATGATATGATATGAGATGTTTACACTTCTTGCAATGGGTTAGGTAATACATTCATCAATAGGTCAATGGATCCGAATCCCCTGTAGTGGTGTTGTGGTGCTGTAGAGTTCAAACACCCAGTTTTCCTTGCCAAAAAATTAATAATAAATAAATAAATCTCAAATTTTTACACTCAAAACTGGATAGCACACCCTGCTATGCACCCACTACAACGGAGGATCTAATTTCCAGATCAACTGAGTTAGTATAACGCTTATCATACATGGAAATGATGGATATCGTATTGGCTCTCGCTTGCCTCTGATCATTGTTAACCAACATCTTAGACCATTGGCACCAAGCAACAGCAGTTCATGTTTACTCCGTATACGATTTGGTTAATCCAGGCCGGTGTCGTCATTGCAACTATGTCATTGTCGTGCTCAGCAGTCAGCACAATGATCTACCATCTGACGTGGTTATTGTGATTGTTCATACTAGTTTATCCAATATTGGATTGGACGAAAATATTACAAGTATATATATAAATTCTTGATCATTTTATTCATTATATAGTGATTTTGAGTTGAAACCCAAATTTTTAATAATTACTTATCATTACGCATGTGCTTTGAGCATTTCCTACGGCCAATTTACTTTGATTATTGCATCCTGTAAGAGATCAATACGCGTAATGCTTCATTAATCAGTTATAAACTACATCAACAAAATATGTAAAAATGATAGTCTTTGATAGGGTTAGGGGATAACAAAGTAGTCATTAGCTTATCCCTAATCTAAAAAGATCTCAAAGGAGTCTGTATTTCCACTGGATTTTATGAATTAGATCATGTTGATATTGAAGACTTTAGAAGAATAATGGAGGAAAGAAAATTTTTCTATTTTCATTTCTCAAGTAGTAATGATCATTGATCATACATTACATGGATATTTATACTTGATATTGGCTAATAATAATTCAGATTCTTATCCTAAATTCAATGGATTCATTGAATGACTTTATTTAGAGAACTAACTCATTCATACATGGAATTAGTTCATGAACTAACTAATTCATGAATCTTGACTTTGACAATTCCAATGTTTGCACATTACCCAACAGATCATAAATGCGTTTGAATCTCTGTGTTGGGCTAACCTTGCAGCGTCACAGAAAAGCTACAAAAAGTGGATAGACTATTGTTTGTCAATGGAAAACATATATATGTCGGCCACAGAATATATTCCCTCTTTTATAAAAAAAAAAAAAAAAAAAAAAA
This sequence comes from Drosera capensis, assembly GCA_001925005.1. Classification (NCBI taxonomy): domain Eukaryota; kingdom Viridiplantae; phylum Streptophyta; class Magnoliopsida; order Caryophyllales; family Droseraceae; genus Drosera; species Drosera capensis. The sequence goes on from LIEC01012346.1 coordinate 201,733, forward strand.
AGAAGAAGAAAATAAACCTCCTAAAATAACTTGCATATAACTAGAGCAAGCAAAACTACTAAAAAAACTACAAAACACTTTTCTGAAATGGCGCCGAGACACCAACATAGGAATACAACTTGTGATCTTCTATGGAACTCCTGAAAGCACCATGCGAAAGATATGATTGAATACTCAGACGTTGTGATTGAATATACCAACATATGACGAAATGCCAATGCTAGTATGGAACTGGCACTCGAACCGTCGAGGGGCCAGATTTCATGTCCTCCAGAACGAGATTCAACAGAGCCTCGGCAACTGGTCCTTTGCCTGAAACAGCAACCCAGTGACATGAGACATACACAACGAACTAATTTTAATCAGTTTAACACAAACAAGAAACTCGGAAAGAAGAAAACTAGCAGGGCGATAAAAAAACATGCAGGTTATCCATCTACAACGAAACGCACAGGTTATCGATCTACAACTTCTTTCCACAAGAGTAATCAACCTAGCGGCAACTGAAGCTGTCAATAGCTAAAAGCTCGTGCTGAATTTTGGTAAGCACGCAATTGGACTTTCAAATTTCTTGCACTGAATCATTTCTAGTTAAGCTATTAAAACTAAGTGCTTACCATCGCCTATGACTTGTCCATCTCACTGGATAACTGGACGGACCAGAACCCCGCTACCAATCAGCATCATCTCCTCCGCATTCTTCCCTTCCTCCACAGTCACATTTCTCACACAAATTGCACCAAGTTTTCCTTCCTTCATCAGCTTCTCCGCAAGTTTTAGAACCCGCCTTGCCGTGCAGCCGCTTAGAATCTTATCAAAGTGAGGCATTAACAATTCCTTTTTGCTTGTAACAAAGGCAACGTTCATGTTTGGTCCTTCGGCAATGAAGCCATCAGAATCAAGCCAAATTGCTGCAAAGGAGCCCCTTTCTTCCGCTTCCATCTTGGAGAGCACGTTTGGGAGGTAGTTGACGCTCTTCATGGTGGCAAATATAGGAGGCTTTATTGGAATAGATGAGGATACCACTTTGACTCCTTCATAGTTGGGTGGTTTTTTATCTTGAATTGCAATGGCATATAGAGACGCATCGCCAGGACTAGAAGGAGATAGGTAAAAGTCGCCGGGTCCGGCAGAAAGCCAATAACGTAGGGAGCCGTTTCTACACTTGGACGAACTCACGGTTTGTATGAGTATTCTTCTAATGCTTTCTCTATCGAAAGGGGGAATGATTTTTGCCATGGAAGCGGATCTCAGAAAACGACCAAGGTGCTGATCTAGCTCATATAAGTGTCTGCACAGGGTAATGAGGAATTAATTGTGTTGATCACAGCAAAAAATAAGAAATGCATGTAGCGGAAGTTTTACATCAATACTAATATTAATACTACAATATCATAGGTTTGGTTGACAGCATACCCATTCACGATGGCTGCAGTGTCAAAGACACCATGCCCTCGATGTACCATATGATCGTCCATCGGGATTACCATAGCTGCCGGATCCATTGTGATACCACCAAAAACACTAGAGTACATTGCCAGGAATTTCTGTTTACCCTGGAAGTTTTCTCTACTCAATCTAAGCCTTTCCATGACCTGCATTCATCGGCGTCCCATACTCAACCGGCGGACATCATATAGGGCAAAGGGAATTCACAACGAGCCATAAGTGCTGCTAACTGTGATCCAACGGGATTTAATATTTAAAAGACAAAACCAAATGTAGAAAAATCTTCACCGCTTTATCATTGCTAGCAGTAGATTCCGTTTTGTACTATATTATATATCTACTATTAAACTCCTAATTAATAATAACATTACCAAGATTACGGCACCTTGACTAATACGCAAGATTAATGGAATGAACATTACCAAAAATTCAAATCGACCATAAAAATAACAGCCTTACATTTTTCCATCCTTCCATCGCAAGAGGGAGAAACCCTATACCTTAACCCTAGACGTTCTTCAATCCGGATTAAAGGCTTCCTTTTATGAAATCAGGTACGCTTCCAAATATGATTTGTTTTAAATAATTCGATAGGAAAGTTACAGTATTCGTGGGATTTATTCAAACATGATTATCATCACTTTAACAAAGGTTAGCAAAGATCGATACCTCTGAGCAAGTGAGCAGTGCAACATCATCAGGTACTACATCTTTCCCTACATGATCAAAATTAATTTCCCCAAATCCATTGAAAACAAAACTTCCAAAACAGAAATGAAGAAATCGATTAGGAGAAGCCATCGAAGCTCACCAGATGAATGTAGGGCGTCTTTTATTAAGCTTCTAAAACGGGAGCATTGATCAGTACCATGGAATTTGGGTGTGGAAAAATTCCATGGATGGATTGATTTCGAGGAAAAGGATGGGGTCCGTTGAGAGGTGGGATTTGGGGTAAAGGTGGAATGGAGAGAGGCCATGTAATGGAATGATCAGAACGAGGAACAATTTGGTGAAGGTGGTGGTCAGACAGATTTTGCAGAGAGTAGCAATGCTAGTAGCATTCAGTGCAAAAGCTTTCGGGTCTGTTTGACTTTTTTCTTTTTTGATTTTTTTAGTTTTACTCATTAATGAAATAATTCTTTTACTATTATTATTTTTAAATAGATGAAATTAAAATAAAAAACTAGAAAATCAGGGGGAAAATTTAATTATAGTTTCTTATTTTATATTAATATTATACTTAAAATATTTTTTTATAAACAACCATTTTGTTGCATAAAATATTTTTAATTTTGATTATTTATTTTTTTTGTTTCTGTTACTAAGTTTGAATTACATAATTTTGAGGAACGATACTAAATAACTCTTCATTTCCTTTTTTTTTTTTTTTTGTTTGTGAGCATTTGTAATTGTTTCCTAAACCATTTTATATCCTCAAATATAGAAAACTTGGTAAAAATTGAGTGATATAAATGAGTCCAACTGAGTCGAGTTGGACATTATTTGGGTTCGATTTATTTAGGTAAATAGTAAGCTCAAGTTAGATTCGAACCAAATCTATCAGGCTTATTTCATAAATAGTAATGCTTGTGTTCGATTTGATTTGATTAATTTATGGAAAAAAAGGAATATGTGTCCAGTAAAAAATACATAATTAAGATAAAAAGATAATATCTTAATTTTAATCTTTAATTTATGTTATTTTACTTTTCTATCACTCATGTTTTACTAAACATATTTATATGACATCTGTTAATCGATGCAGCAAGAGTACTCCAAGGATCATCAATGGATCATTTCTCCCCAACTTCATTCCATATCTAACAGCATGATCACCCCCAACCACGCTCAACCTCCCGCTTAAGTCCTGCTTGTCAGTTATAAAATGAAGAGGAAGGGGAGAGATTATAAGAAGAATATTCTAAAAAAGTGTGTGTTGTGAGTTTTGTGGAGGGAGGGAGGGGAGGTGACAGAAGTAAAAGTTTGGACAATTTCACTCTTCTCGTTTAACCTCAAAAATTGAGGGATTTTGTGAGGAAAATGAAGTAAAGTGAGGAAAAGATTGACCAACACCTCAAACTCATAAAATTATCTACATTATTTAAATAAAGATACAAAAGTAATTTTATCGATTTATTTTTCATCCTTTTAAACTCACAAAAAAATATCCTAACATTATTTTCTCAACTCACAAATAAACAAAATATAAAACGCACAAATAAACAAAATATAAAATGATTAATTGGACTAAAATACCTAATCCATTTTTCACTTACACTTTGATACCCACAATGTTTCACCATATTCTTTACATATCAATACCCATTTTACATAAAAAGATTTATTTGACCCTCACCTACTCACATTGACATCTTCTTTCTCCAAATTTAATTTTCACCATTATAGTACCACCATGGTTGATGCCTCCACCCCATCTACAACGACGCAAAACACGATAGCCATCCTTATCGTCCCATACTCTCTTGATAACCTCACTATTATCCTCCTCGCCACCAAAGATCATGTATCTTTTCATCTGCATCACCGCAGGTCGTGCAACGCAACATCGCAAGTGGATGAATCTAACCATGTGTTTTCGCGTCTTGTATTTTCACATACATCATTCTCATTCAAACTCACATACAATTTATATACATTCATCAATTTTCATATTTAGTTACCAGATCATCTTAAAAAAAAATAAAACTTTGTTTTCTAATTTCCCAAGTTCAATACTCTGCTTTGTTTTACTCTCTTTTTTACCATGTGTTTCATGCTGTATGAATTCATCAACACTTTGCTTGTATTTCACATTAAATTCCTTCTTTAAATCTTGTTGATCATGAATCGAAGCGAAAAATCACCGTTATGTACTTCGAGTACTGTCGAGCCGCTTTGAAAGAAGTAAAATCATTTGAAATCATGGGCCATACGACTCAAAAAATTATTAGAATTTTGTGTCCTGATCTGAATACGATTTATTCTAGTTACAGCAATGAGGCGATCACAAAAAGGATAAAGAAACATGCAGACGAGATCATAATTCGAGTGAATTCGATTTCTCATTTGTCAACTCAATAGTTCGTGATTGACATCTCTTAAACTCGACTACCTCAAAATTTTTTCATCCGATTTCGACCAGGAATTTCAGAGTTTTACATGGCTTGCTCTGTTTTATTTCATATTGTATTGTCATTCTTCATATAGCAGTTACCATGAATTGTATACAATCCATATTTTTTTAAAAACAGTACATAAGCGAATGATATCTAATTCATATTATATGAAGTTATCTTGCAGTTCATTGAGCTACCATATGTGATTCATATTGGTTATCTTATAGTTTATATTGTATTCTATTACAATTCATATTGCATTTAATAACTGTACCAATTATATTACACTACAGTTCATGATAATGATACGTGCAGTTCATATGTCAACATTCTCACTGCATATGACATTCATATTGCTAACTTTGTATTTCACAATAGTTTTTTTTTTTCAGTTCATAATAATGACAAGTACAATTCATATGTCAATATTCTCAATACATATGACAATTCATCTTGCTAACTTTGTATAATTTCACAACAATTCATACTGTCTTACATTGTAGTTCATGATAATTGTAAGTGTAGTTCATATCCCAACATTCTTAGTGCATATGACTCTGTTTATATTGCAAACTTTTTATTACATAATTGTTTATATTATATTATATTTCTTTGTATTTCATAATAATGATAAGTGTAATTCATACGTCAACATTCTCGATGCGTATGACAATTCATATTGCTTATTTTGTATTCCATAACAATTCATATTCTATTATACTGTAGTTCATGATGATGATAAGTACAGTTCATATCTCAACATTCTCAGTACATATGACAGTTTATTTGATAAACATCTATATTTAGCATATTACTTGATTTACATGTATAAATACATCAAGACTAACATAATTATGATCCTTACAATATTTTATATCGTTATAAATCATCACCCGATTCACACTTTCAAAACTGAATGCAGTTCATATTGCTAGTTTTGTTGTTCATCACGATAATTTTGTTGTGCATGATAAACTATTCGAGCAGTTCATATTTTCTATTTGTTATACAAACCAAATAATTTAAATCATAGGGGGTTAATGATATGTTGTTGCGGTAATTTCAATTTTTATTGTATGAATGAGTATACATCAATCATATTTGTTGGTTTATGTTTGATCATAATCAATAAAATTTATTAACTATGCACTTCCAAATAAATCATATGTAAGCTTCATGTTGGGATGAACTATGAGATTTCTTCTATACAAAACTATTACACTTTCAACAGTTTACATAACATGGCAAGTAGTTTACCTTCACTACAAAATTGAAGCAAAAAGGTAAAGCCTACACTTACAAAACAAAAATGCCATAATGTTGCTTAAAAGATATCCTAGTTTACAATGGATAATACGATCAATTCACATTACAAAATTTCACGCTTTACATTGGATAATAGGATGTTTATATTGCAAATGAACAAACAAAAAAAAAAAACCACAGTTCCCAATACATAATACGAATCGTTCACATTGTAAAATAGCATAGTTTATAATGCATAATACAACTGTTCACATTGCAAAGTATTACAGTTCATCAAGGTAAAGCATAGTTTACATGAACAATAGAACTGACAGTTTACAGTGTCAAAAATTTCAGTTCATAATGGGTTATTTTTCACTTCACGGAGGGTTCTTTTTAGTCTTTCGAATAAATGGAATCATGCCCAATAGGCTTCCTTCAACTTCTTAATATTTTCCTTAGTTCAAGGTCTTCGTCCTTCTTATTGTCGTCAATCACGCACTTGACAAGTATACCCTACAAATTCCACAAGCGTATGATCAGTGCATATAATCAAACTTTCAATGCATATCAAACTTAACACGTAGTTCATAAACAATATATAACATTAACATCCACTTCATAGGATCAAACTTTCATTGTATATCATAAAGTAGTTCATGGGAACTTAACACGTAGTTCATATAACATTAACATCCAATTTATATAATCAAACTTTCATAGCATATCATAAAGAAGTAATAGTTTGTAGAAACTAATCAAACAGTTCATATAACATTAACCCCAGTTCCTATAACCAAACATTTATTGTATATCATAAAGAAGTAACAGTTCATAGAAACTTATTAAGCAGTTCATATACATACCATGATCCCCGACCTCCAAAAGGTGTGGTTCATATCCTCGCATATATATTTCTCCATTCGCTCATTAAAATAGGAAATGAAGCATCGTGTTTGTAAGAAAGTCGATCTCCGATCTGATTTCCACAAATCAAACCCAAAACAAACAACATGCAACAAAACAAATCAAAACACCAAAAGACGAATCAAAACAACCAAATTAACATGCAAACACTAACAAATTAATATGTATCTAGTGGATCCTTTGTTGGTGATTTTCCTCGATGCATTCTTCGTCTCTTTCTTCCCATGAGTGTCCACTTTTTTTCGCTTCACATCCTCCATGGAATCAATAAGCCCTTCACTTTCTCTCTTCGTATAAGCCATTGGGTATCGAATTGAAAGCAACCGAGCTTCATATTTGGATGAAATTAGTTGAAAGCGTGATCGAATTGGATGGTGAATTTGATAGTACGAATTGGTTCAATTTGGTTTGATTCGGTGAAAGCAACTTTTTTTTTCTTTTGAATTGGTGAATATGTGATGATGAAATCGTGAAATAATGAAATGAATGAATGGTTTAGGTTGGGTTGAGTTGCGTTGTGTTAACGAGGATTAGATTAAAAAAGAAGGGATAAAATTATTCTTTTAGATGAAAAGGATTCAAAATAAAAACCAAAATTCAAACAGATATTAGAAAATATGTTAAAATTTTTTGAATATTAAAATATAAGATAAAAATTCATTAAGGATTTTAAATTAATTCATCTAATATAAAATCAAATATTTTGTTTTTCTTTCTCTCAAAACTCACGAAGAGAGCCTTGTTTTTCTCCCTACCCCAAAATTCCACGAATTCCCCCGAATCGCTTCCCCAAAATGGACTTCATCGACACCCTCCGCACTCTCCGCCAATCCTTGATGCCATTGCCTCACCAAGTTCAACACCGCAATCTCCAGAAACCCATCTCCATCTCCATAGTCTTTCTCCTCTGCCTCGCCATCCTCGTCTCGACCATCGTCAGCCTGACGATCGTGTTTCCGAGGGATAACAGTGCGTTGAGACCGTTTTGTAGGGACTTGAGGGTGAGTGGGAGTAGTGGGAGAGGAAGGGATGAGGTGGATGTGTTTCCGGGGGCGTTTTATCTGACGGATCAGGAGACGGTGGATTATTACTACATGGTGTTGTTCCTTCCCACGGCACTCGTGGCGGTCGTGGCTTCCGTGTATTTGATCGCAGGTTGGTTGGAGTTTTTAGTTTTAATTGTTGTACTAGTAGTGTTTATGTTTTCCGGAGTTGGATGAATGAAATAATGGGGAATTGTTTTCTGTGTTTTGGATAGATGATATTAGGTTTTTTTGTTGAAGTGGTTATGTGTAATGTGAGGGTTGAGGGTTGTTGTTAGTGTTATGTGGTGGTGATCAAGGAACTGAGAAGAGTATGATAGCTGAAATGATTGTTTGAATCTCATTGTTAGGTTAGGGCATTGAGTATAATCGTTGGGAGTTTGTGACGGCAGAAGAGTGGGTGGGAATACCGATATGTTTGCTTACTTTGTTAAGTGATTTCCTGTAATGGAAGTTCCTATTCAGGGAATGTAATAACCATTGTACTATGTTCGCTTTGGATAAGCATACCAAATAGTATACCATTGGGAGTTTAAGTGTGTCTTGTTAACTGTTAAGAAGTGCCCGGCAGTGGTTCGCTTTCATGTAGTTCAGGATATTAAGGTTCTGTATTCAAGGTAGACGTCATAGTGAATATGTTCTAGAAACAATTCCGCTGTAGGCTATAATCTTAATTATGGATATAACACCATGTTGCCGTGAAATTTGGGATTACGTTGCATTTGCACCTATGAAAATTCCTCGAATTGAGTTTCTTTCGTATCTTCAGTGATCTAAACTCTGTTGGAAATGAGGAAAAGAGAGAGAAATTTCATTCATGTGTGGGAGTATTTTATGACATAAATGAGAGTTTCCCGAGATCGCTTTACACTGCCTTCAGCATTTGAATGAAACCTAGTAGAGCTTTAGCAAGGTCTTTCTGTTAATCACTTCACTGTTTAGACCACTTATAGCTCACTATGACAGGTTTTTGCATCACTTCCGTGTAAAGAGAGCTGGAAATGTTACACCTTGTCATGATATTCCTTTTGATAATATTATATGCAAACTCTTTCTTCTTCAGCTGCATGTACGTACTCAATGCATAACCAGACTATTATTCGTGAATGATATTGTAGGAATGTCTGTTGCCTATTCTGCCCCAAGAAGACATGGGTGCTTGAAGGTAGTTGAGAACAATTACTGTGCTTCCAGGAGAGGTGTGTAACTCATATGCCATCCTGATGAGCCTATTGAATGCATTGGTTTCTGATTTTAGTTTTTGTATCTAGGCTTCTTTGAAAAAGCTATGTTATTTGAAGTTTAAGCAAGGTTTAGAACCCGTCCTCAGAAGTTCCGTCATCGTATAGTACCTCTATTACAGTACCAATTGCTGCTTAATGTCTTTAGGGAGCTTGTATACAAAATGACTGCTGAAACTAGAATCTGTTGCAAAAGTTTTGCATTACAACTTTTTTTTGGTGAACAGAAATCTTCATGAGGTCTCTCCTAATTTTATTTAGTGTTTGATGTCTTACAAGAACATAATTTTTTTTATTGACGACCAATTAATTAGAAAGTTGTTAGCATGGGAAATCATCATAAACATACGTGCCTAAGCAGCCCTTATCTGACCTTGTTTTCAGTGTTTACTTGACAGTGTCTACAGTAAGTCTAAGCCATCCTATTTTTTGTGTTTGGTTAAATGAAAGGCTTTCTGAAGGTTGACTGCTGAGTGTGTAAAAATTGCTACTGCTCTTCATTATAGCAATCGGCACAAACATGGCAAGACATATTCCCTAGAAATTTGGGAGATACAATGGGCATTAATGCTTTGTTTCTGATAAGGTCTTGGCTATTTTTATGAGATCAACTTTTGTTATCTTGGGTCGTGTTAACCTTGAGTTCTCTGATTTTGCTTCCTGGCCTGCAGGTGGAGTCAGGTGTCTTGCAATCTTAAACACAGTGTTTGCCATCATTTTAGGCCTCCTTGCAATATTCCTTGGTTCCAGTCTGCTCACCCTTGGCAGTAGCTGCTCCTTGCCTTTATTCTGGTGCTACGAGATAGCAACATGGGGACTGGTGGTTCTACATGGCGGAACAGCCCTTTTCCTCAGAAGAAAAGCTGCATTGATTCTCGACGAGGGCGGATTCTCTAGAAGAAATCTCGGTGTTGAAATGTTGGAAGCAAGCACTTTGGATATCTCTCCGGATGTAGAGAGACATGTAAATGAAGGCCTCAGAACATGGATGGGCTCGTCTCTTTTGTCCTCTGACGAGGAAGATGAGCTTGATTCGTATCCAGAGGCACCCCATGTGGAGTCCTCCTTCCCGTGAATAGAGTTTGAAGTTTTGTAGCGCTGTCTCATACGATTCTGGCCTTTGTTAGTTATTAGAGGATACATTGTACAGTGAGTTTGGCCTTAGAATCTTGAAGTTGGTTGCAGTTTCGGCAGAATTTAACACGTAAATATGCTTATGACATGGACGCTTAGATTTGGGAGGAGTGAAGTCGTAGTGTTTGTGACTTGTGTCTAGCGTGGAAAAATGATATGAACAGTTTCTGCCATGTTATGTCTTAGAATTTGTGTTCTATGGTTTATTCATCCAAAATAGGATACGACCTGTCTCGCATCTCTTTGGCAAGTGAAGTTAGCTGGTGTCTGATGTTTTGAGTGGTTGGACACTTCCTGATCATGATCCGAGGATATTCCTGTACTTGATCCTTTGCAGGACAATTTTGATGACTTCAACATTGATCAATGATTAACTCATATGTCCGAGCAATTATCCCCTTTCTCTTTGTTAGTGCTCTACATATATGAGAAGCCTGTCATTGCATCTCTTCACATCCTATCAAATCGATAGAATTATTGATAGAATTATTTGGATTGTTATTATATGCTTAGTACTCAAGAGCTATTTATATAAAGTTTTGAAAGCTCTCTCTGTTCATTGTTATGAATAATTGGTACTTTTAACATGTGGATCCACTTATCGTCTTGTGGGCAAATGCACATGAAGAAGTCCACCCAGAAAGGGCAAATGAATTTGCAATAATTTCTGAATGATTTGCAATGTTTTTGGTGCAGCTCATCATTTTTAGGATACAATGAGCCGACAGGAGGAAGATGGATTCTCGTTCGATCTTTGTCGGTAACGTTGATTACGCTTGTCCTCCTGAAGCGGTTCAACATCGATTCCACAATGGGGAAATCATTCGAGTTACCATCCTGACAAACGTGGATCATCCTAAAGGGTATGTTTTTTTGTCGAATTTCTATTCAAGGATGATGCAAAGAAAGCTCTCAAGATGATGCATGATTCTAACCTTTTTGGGCGGAACCTTCGAATTTTACCTAAGAAAACTAACATAGTCGGCTACAGAAAACGTTGGAATGTTTGGAGATTACAGAAGAAGAATGAAAAGAAGCTGGTGAGTGACATCTTCCTAGAGCATGAGATCCTATTCTCTCACGTTGTCTATGATCTCCCTGAACCATCGCCCGCGACTATTTGTGGAGTTGGTGTTCTTGGAGCAATACCATGGTAATGTTGTCGTGCATCTGGATTTGAGCGGTGAGGACAAGGATACTGCGTTAGCCGGAGGGAAAGCATCCAACGTCTTACGTCGGAATCCCAAGGGAAACAAAAAGTAAAAAAAAAAAAATTCGAATGCCTCAAGCGATCACAACTAACGAGGATGGCGTGAGTAATTATTAAGGTGTGAAAACTATGTAGGCGTGATTGAGGGTACGAGGCGTGAAAGACTCATCATGACAATGGCGACAACTGCTTTGAATTCTGCAAACTCATCAAGAGATGATAAGAATGGCGGTGGGGCTAAAACCAGGGCGAAGAATGGGTCAGGAGTGGTCGGAATTGGAGAAAAAATGCACGCTCATTTGGGCACAATCAATGTTGGGCTTGAGTAGCTTATTTGGGCAAATATAAATGCCAACAAACTTAAGAGTTTGGAGATCTACGTGTTTTCAATCGAAAAGGTGGAGATCTATGTGTTTCAACTCGAAGATTCACAACGAAGTTTTATGTCCAAAATGTTCCATCAAGAAAACGAATGTTAAATATAAGCTTTTATCTGTTAGAAGAGACAGATCAATTAGTCGATTGATACTAAAAGATCGGAGGTCTTTTTGACGTGCTTCTATAAGATAACAGTTGATATGAGATGCATGAAGCTTGGGAATTGAGATTGATACTATTATGGGTGTCAGGAGGTCATGTTAATTAAGACGGGTTGTTTAAGGTGTTGAGTGATTGTCTTGTTTTAGATCTCATGTTATTGTCTTTTGTTTGTATTATGCCGATTGCAATGCAGCGGTTAATGTAGCTGTTTGGTTGTTGTTGTAAACTCAATTATCAAAAAAAGAAAAGAAAAAAAGATAACTTCTACTTGTCTGATTAAATGTTGCATTGTTATTGTTGATGACGTTGTTCAGGAAATACAATGACATACATAATCTTATAGTCCCTGTTGCGAATGATAAAAAGAGTATAGCCTCATTATGTCCTTGCAACATTATCCAGGTTGTCAAGCCCTAAAGATCCAAGTGACATGGGGCTGCTTTTTTGTGCTAGATTGTGGCGGTATCACCTCTTTCTTCAACCAGACTCCACTCTAAGATCTTTTCCCCTCTCAAATCATGTTCTTTTCACTTTGCACATTTTCAATATTGGCTAGAACTATGCTCGTGTGCGGCAAATGGAGGATGTTTCATTGCCTGGACAAAATCACATGTAGAACGCATCATTCTCTTGCGTTGTATGCAACACCCCTACAGTTTGTTCCGTCTTTCTCTTTGTTTTGTAGTCTTGTATAAGAGGCAACCGTGATTAATCACCTTTCCATGGTTAGGCGCTGAGTTTAGAGGGGAAAAAAAAGGCTAGACAGTTAGCTGGAACAAGTGCATTATTCACTCACTTCAGCCGCATCACTCACTTCCATCATTTGTAGATGGAGTGCGGCCGGGAGTTTGAAACAACATACCCCATTGTCGAAGATCTGCCGAAGCCTGCAGTTTCCATAATTGACACAAGGATTAGAATTGAGAGGAACGTATCCTTAGCCTTTTAAGCCGTAGTCTGGCTCCCGGAATGGCTTCGGCTTCAAAACCAGCAGTTATATATTGTAATCTTCTAAGCACGATAATCTGGTCATATACCTTTATTTTGTGCCCATGTTATAGATTACATGAGTTCAGTAGTCTGTTATGCTTGTATTCTTCCTTTGAAATAAAGTCATCATACGTACTTGTGGCAGGGGCTTGTTTGGTTTTCTAGAGAGTCAAAATGAGATATTGCTTTAATAGTGTCCATTCTTCTTGGAATCTAATTCTATATTGTTCTGATTTTCTCCAGCCGTGGAAGATTCGTTATAATCCTACAATTTTTAAGTCCGCAATTGACATGTCTAGCTCTTGTGATGAGGATCATTACCTGGAGCCAAGTAAAATACACTGTTATGTTCTATTGGAATTAAAAACACAAATACAACATTTTAAACCCAATTCCGTCAAGTGTAAGGTATGAAAAGGATGATATTCATAGTCTATTGGAGTCGATAAATTCAAATTTTGTTTCACCAACAAAGAGTTAAGTAATAGAATACTTAACATGTTGAACACCTTCGATGTGCATTTCATTCTGGTGTGGAAAATATCATGGGTTTTTCAAATCAGCTTGATGAGCATATTTCTGAACAAACCTAACGGGCATTTGCAACATAATAGGAGCACCAATTTTCTGAGTAAAAAAGCGTTAATTAAGACTTGTATATTTTTTTTTTCATCCCAAAATAATTACAACAAATACGAGTTTTTAATTATTTAAGACGTATTAAAACGAAGTCTTGTTTTTCTATCAAACATACTTGATCGAGTACATATACATACAATTAAAATATGTATCTTAAATAATGGCTTAGATTTTACTATAAATTTACGAAGAATCATTTTCACAAAAAATTACGAACATTATGAAACAACCGAATAATATGTCATGAGCTTAAGCAGTAGTTGATATTGGTCACGAAGTCACTCCAACAATGTTGGCATGATAAAAATATCCAATTATGATATGCAAATCAACGGGAAGAATTTTAAGAATTTTCATCTGAGTACATTCTTAGTATTATTATTATTTCTTATTTTCTTTTTATGACAAATAGACTAATCTACCATTCATAACTTTCAATTTTCGTATTAATATTAAAATTATTCACATGATCCAATAACTAGTCGGATGTAGAAAAGAATGACGACACCAATAAACAATCATGTGTTTATGTCCCACCAAAGTTTCAATCACTCCCTTTCAACAAACCAAAAAAATAAAATAAAAATCAATCGCTCCATAATTTAGCTCCAGACGGGGAGAGATTGAAACTGAAACAAAGAAACCACGCAGGGATTATTTTTTTTCCCACTTCTACACACCACATTTTGGTTTTGGTCCACGCTCCTATCTCAGATATAGGAAACTTTGACATAGATTTGAAATGAGAAAGAAAACAAAACAAAAAAAGTCGGCCCCTTTTGGTTTCTTGAGAGGATGAGAAGAGTAAGGTGTTCAAGAAACTGTTTGAGGAAATCAGTGAAGATAGTGAACATGCTGGTGACCGTGTGTGGAGTTGGGATGATTATTTACTCTCTTTGGCTTGGCAAGAAATGGGATCAAGGTGTTTCTGAGCTTTCAATTTCATCTCGAACCTCTCTTTCAAGACCTTGGTGAGCTACCCTTTTGATTTCTCTAATCTCTTATCCAAGGGTTAGAAAAGTGTGAAATTTACCATTTTGGTGGAATTTATGAGATGGGTTTGTTTGTTTTTGAGTTATTCTATGCGGGTTTGTTTGGATTTTGAAGATTTTGATTTGGTTTTGGAAATCGTGATTTGTTGGGGGATATGGGATGTGGTGAGTTGCAAATAGGGTTTTGATTTTAGGGTTTGTTAGTGCATTTCCATGGGAAGATCTGTTGCTCAAGGGTAGCAAAGCATTGTGATTTTTGTCTCCTAGATTGGCATTCTTGTGTTGCCTTTTGGGGAAAAGTTTCTTGGTTCCCAATAGAAAGAACTCCACCAATCAATGCGTGGTAGACGAGAGCTCAGTGGCTTAAGTTTCTCTGAACCGTCCAGAAAGAAGTGAGCTTATAGCAGGGTGTGAGAGTTATCATTCCACAGATCCTCGCTTCAGCGCTTTTGGAGTTTAGATGTTTGCCTAAATATTAAAGCAACACCTCTTAAGTTGTGAGGCGAAGAACATAAGTTTTGCATGGTTAGTGGCCGTGGTATGATTAATATGGATTTGAAGACCAGGAGAGAATTGTTTGGCCATAACTTACATTGTATACTGCATGCATAAATTTTGCATAGAGATTGCTCACTGGTCATTGAATTATGGCCGGCAAGAAGATTAAAGCGAAATTGTAGGTTTCTTTCCCAATGAAGAAGTGGCATTGGGGCTCCGGCAATGGGAACTGGGAATTGGATTGCGACACAATGAGTTGTTGATCTTTGTGCTTTGATTATCATGTTCTCAAGTTTTTCCGGCTTCTAGAAAGGGTGAACATGATAGTATCACACGGTCACTTATCTCTGATGTTGAGATAATGAGTTACTGAATACTCCAAATCCTCCTGTATCCAAAAACAATAGAAAAAAAACTCCAAAAGGTGTCTCACAAGTAGCATTCTGCATACGTAGCCTTGCCCACTGCAAAGAATTCAAGGTAGCTATGGTCTAATGAGTTGTAACAATATGGTTGCGGTTCTTCTAATCATCGAACCTATTTGCTATTTCTAGTTGCAATATTAGGTCTTCTTTTCTTGGGTGTTCCATGACACTACTTTATGTGGTTATCAACCAATAACCACATTGGTCGATACTTGATGTGGTTATCAACAATTAAAACTGTTTATGAGATGTGAAATAGGTTTATCATGGTTTGTCTGGGAACGGGAATGGCAGTCTGCTTGAGCACACTTTGCGGGCAAGGTGTTGCTAATTGGGGGAGCAAGTCGGTTCTTTCTATCGTATCCTTTTTTGATGTGGTTCCGTCCAAGTTGTATTACTCATTTATGTATTTATTTGGTTATATTGGATGTTTGGCCTCTTTAGATTATTCCTATTACTTTGGGATCCTTGACTGGCTTAAGTACGTAATTACCGTATTTTCTCTTGTTCTGCTCCAAGTTGCAGTGATAATTGCAATTTTCTTCAAAATGGACCTTGCATCGGTATGTCTCCACTTCCCATTTGTGTGAGTTCCCTTTTTGTATGATGTCAGGAGAAATGACTCGAAGCAACTTATCTTTCTAAGACCAAAGGCTTACTTACTCGCCAACATCGTATACAATTTAATATTGTTGCGCAAGGCCTGATCATTTCACAATAGCATAATTGTTATGTCATGATCATTGGATCTTTTATTCCTCAAGTCATTCATCCCTGAGGCTATATGTTACCTATAGCTTTTTCCTTATCTCTCACCCGACATTCCACCACTTTTAGTTGTCCTTCTAACGAGGAAGCTCTCCTCTTAGCCCCTATGGGATATGCTTTCAATGATGCTACTACTCGAGGGGGGAAAATGTTGAGTTGGCTTGCGTCTCAACTCATCTCCTTGATTCCATTTGGATAAAACACAACGATCCATGACCATGTGATTGATCTCCATTTTATTTTGTAGCCAACTTGTCTCTCCGCGTAATTTATGGTTCTCTCTATGAATGTTTTACTACTGCCTTGTCTGCTATTTGCCACTAATTCGCTTTCTGTTCTGGAACAGCAACTGAAAGAATATATTGATGATGAACACGCAAGCTTTAAGAGCTTCATTATCTTCCATCTCTACATGTGTCGTCTGATCTCAATCATGGCGTTAGTGGCGCAGGTACTTTCCTTTGATTTCATATTTAACCAGCGATTCATCCTCATCAATTGTGGTCATCCAAGTGGAACTTTTCCTACAGTCACTTATATCATATTTAAGCTAAAAATTCAGGTTAAATGATGTCTGGTGGCATTCTGTAACATGTATACTTTCGCTGTTTGGATACTCAGAAAGAAACTGTTTTCCTATCTATTGCAATATTGTTCCATGTTGGACTTATTTTGCTTATGTTTGGGTTATTATCAGCATGAAGTACTTTACATCACATGAAGCTATCTCTAGGAACTCGTTTATTGACAGCTTTATAGTTCCTAGATATGTTTTTTAGGCCATTGCTTGTGACTGGTTATTGAACCAGATTCTTAACACCAAGCATGGATTATTTACTTCTGTTATAACTATGTAAATTTTTAGTCTATATGTAAGCTTGTCTGTTTTAAGTTTCAGCGGCCAATCAGCTCACGCTTGAGGGGCTTCCCTTGATTCCTTCGATCTACTGTGTGGTTCAAGAGGTCCTTGTCTCGCATATTCTAACACCTATCTCATCGTTTTGCAGACCAATGTTGTTCTGCTTGCTATTGTTCTTTGGGTGGTCGGGACTGAGCCGGTGAGACCGCAGGGCATCTTGGATGTGCCAGATTTCAAACATTCATTTCTAATCTCGCCGAACTCGCCTGTAGATGATGATGATGATTTAAGAAATAGAAGCCAGGTTGATTTTGTATTGAGAACACGGCCTATTGAAAACTATTTATAATATCGGTTCTTTTTTTTTATAAAGAAACCCCGAAAGATTTCTCTTTGATCAACCGAATATCGGTTCCTTCATTCTGCAAACCAGGTGAACTTGAATCAGAGCTTTGTCCTCTATGTTATTATGATATTTTCTTATGCTGTTATACTGTTGTATGCGAAAACTGAGAATATTACCGCCATATAAAAAGTGGTAAAAAAAAAAAGAGCAAAAAAAAAAAACTCTACCCTATCCTTTAATCCTTTTTCATATAGTAACTTTAGATGAAATGCATCCAAACGAAACAAGATTTGAAGCATCGTCCAAGCCAGTGGCTACAGAACGCCAACTTTCAGCTAAGCGACTGGAATTTTCTCAGGAACGTCCAGAAAGGTGTTGTGACCAGTGTAGGTTCTTCGTGTCCAGAACTCGACAACTCCATAATCTCTCACAACTCCATAATCTCTCATGATCCACAACTCCGTCCCATCGCCTGAGCAGGTCAACTAGGAAAGGTATCCACCTAAAACCTCCAAAGACAGCTCCCCATCTCCATGGTATCGAAGGATCAATGTTGATTAAACAATTTCATTGGACATTTTTTTATTGAGTAATAGGAAGAAAATGTGGTCATCGTTCCCTTCGAAAACAAATGTTCGAGATCAAATTCGTGATATTTGGTATGCATATAAATTTTGGGATCCAACGTTCAATCACGCATTGGTAATCAATGGGAGTTGTGTTTTAAATTTTCTTTAACCACTGATAGTATATTTTGTTGATTAAATATTAAATCATAATAAAATCTTCCAAAACTTCATAAATATGATCTATCACCTTAGAAAAAAAGGTGGCCACCGTTTAGTGAGTGGTCACCGTTCCTATATTTTCCTCTTTCTTATTTGATATTTTTCATGTAAAAAGTTTCAACTTGGAAGTTTGCAATTTTTTTTAAACGTTCAGCTTTTTTGCTCCTTCGTGAAGAGAGCATGGAGGTATACTAGGGTGATATTAGAAAAAAAGAATGGTAGGGGTTACAGTAACGGGAACTTGCAGGCTACTGTCCTTCAGACAGGTTTTAACAAAACAATTAAATTTTTTGAAAAAGTGGATTTTAATATTTTAAAAATTTATCATTTTTTAAAATTTGTGAGAGGATGGTAGCCTACAAACTAAAGCTACTGCAACGCTTTTAGCCTATAGAAAAAATACATCGAATTTGGGACACGTTACACGGAGTGAGTAAACATTCTCAACACCTCTCCTTTTGTGAATGCCTTCTATGGCTTGAAGGGTTGACATGTTATTTGGGGCGAGAAGTTATGGGACGTTAACGGGTTTTGATATCATTTTAAATCTCTATGATTTTAACTCAAAATCAATTGACAATAAAAAATATCACAATCGATCTATATATGTAATTCATATTTTTTCACCCTACCCGTTGTGGGGAAACATTCTCAACATTTTCTGAGGAGAAGATAAAAAAAAGTAAAAGAAAAAAACAAAGATTTCTATATTCTTTTTGTTCCTAAATTCGAACTTGCATCACATAAGAGATGACATAAAATACTTATGGTCTGTTTCGTAGTGATATGGTTTTCATGTTTTATACTTTTTTTATTAACTTGATGAAATACAACTAATCGGTACTCGACAATTATGTTTGTCAATTAGATAAAATGGAAGTTGAAAACATAAAAACTAGAAAAATGATAGCGCGACAAATAAAGTGTAAATCTAATGGGATCTATCAAGAACATGAATGCCTAACGGCAAGTGAAGCATATTATTAGCTTAACGACTCAGCAACCATATTTCCTACTCGACAAACATGACAAACACGAACTTGCCAATCCAAGCTATTTTATTGAAAACCTTAAACTTGAAACAGGGTCTGTTTTGTATCATTTCTGTTTCTTATTTTCTGTTTTTGTTTTACCGACTGATGAAATAAAATTTTTTGGTATCATTTCTTTTTTAAAAAAAAAAAATGGATGAAAGAAAAATAGAAAAAAAAATTGAATTTCAATTTCTGTTTTGTGTTTCATTTGAATATAGTATTCAAGATTCTCTTTACACACAATCATTTTATTTTATAAAATAATTTTGGTTTTCTCTATTGGTTTTCTATTTTCGTTATTGGTTTTGATTTTTTCAGATTTGAACAGTAATACTAAACAACCTCTTAGCTAATAATGATGTACAATGTTTCTACTATGCAAATCTCTCTCAATAATGTATGGAAGACCTGAGTACTACTCTTCAACTGAAGAAAAAATCTTTACAAAACATGTTCAAAACAGACTATGAAAAGTAAGAGTTAGGCGTGCAGTCAGGTCCATTGCTGGAGTATTTTCTAGTCTATATTGTCCATGTTGTAAACTTGGTCAAGGTTTCATGACATGCAGGAAAGATCAAGAGACAAAAACAAGCTGCATTAGAGAGACAGGAACATATTTGAATCGAACAATCATTATCATTGTAACTACACAATTGTCGCCAATGACTTCTTACATCATTCAAGCGTAAACCGAAGCTGAAGATTGCAGCATCCTCTATGAAACAAATGCAAAATATATAAGCCGCTTTAGACTTACCGATAGAAGGGGCAACATCAGATGCTCCAGGTCTTATATCTGCAACGTTCTCAGCAAACCACAGTATGAGGCAGTCAACAGACTCGACCAAACCCAACCAATCTCTCATGCATAATACCCTTGTATATGGCTATGATCTGGATGTATATGGCACATCCAGCTGCTACACTTGGTTCGAGCTATCTGTAATTTTTCAGCGAGGATGGAGCAGTTGATGGACTTGATAAGTTCATTGGACAAGCTGATTTCCCCTTGTCCAATTTTCCTGCTGTTGCGCATTCACTGAAATCAAGAATGGGCGTCTGAATTTGCTCCTGCAGTATAAATAAATACAGCAAGGAAGAGTTTATTTTGTCTACATTGAGCCAGCCATCATCTTTTTATTATACATGAGAAAGTTGATAATGCATCCGAGAAAGGGTAACACATGTCAAGTGTATTTCAGCCGCTATTTTCCTATTGTACGCACACCGAGGATTGTGCTTGGGGTAGGTAAAATCGTCAGAAGGTGCAAGTAAAAGGAATAGCAAAAAGTATAATGCACATACTTTGACACGAGAAGACGAATGTACACGGCTTCCACATTCAGCACCAGGGATATCGCTATTCTCTCGCTCCACATTCTGGCCTGTGAGCCATATGTGCCTCAGTATGCTCTCAGGGGTATCATCTCCAAGAACTTTACGGGCATTTGCAAATTCATCTGCACTCAGTTCGTTTATCTGCTTCATAAGTTCTATTGCATCACAACCCTTCTCTGCTGATCTCAGAAAAATCTCCAAATCCTGCCAAAAAAGAAAGGCAAAGGAAGGTAGAAAATGAAGAATAGAATTGTAAAACTAAACAACACCGCTAATGATATGTAGGATACCTTGATATTTATGTCAGTATCGTAACTTGCACCAGGCACAAATAAGTTTTGAGACAATGGTGACTTCAATCTATAAGGGGTTTCACCGAATCTGAGACAAAGGATGGATGGAGATTTTAGATCTTATCGGACAAATTACCCCAGAAATGGGGAGAAACTGAACGAGAAGAATCAGGCGTTATATCTGAGGAGCAATATCATAATCTGTAACAGTATGAAGAAACATGCACCATGCTCTAGTTGAAAGTGTTGGGATTGGATAAAATTACGGAATACCCATCCTTAAACTAACGAGGATAAAATCAAGACGACGTAAAGATTTTTACGTGGAAAACCCGAAAAGGGAAAAACCACAGCATGTTCGGTCTCTAACCACGGGATGTTCGTCTATCTAATCTTCTGTAAAAATAAAAAAAATCAAAGAATAAACTCGTCAATCTCAAATCGTCCGAGTTTTTCTAAACTATTTTCTCATAATTCCTTGTCATCAAAAAACTATTGGATCACATCCCCTTTTATATATACATTGAGAGAATATTTTTCCGATATTAAAAAGATTTAACTATCTATGAAGATAAAGCCAAATCATAATCACGTTTATTTTTTCAATGTGAAAAGCTTTCAAATAATAATCCACGAATATTCTCCACATAGCAAGGGAACCCACTCCCAACAAATCTTCCCCTTCCGGACTACTCCCCCTTCCCGACTAGATGAAGGATACCGCCATTCCGATGATCTCCTTACAATATTCATATTTTTTCCTTGACAAACTTTTCGTCAATATGTCAGCTTCATTTTCATCTGTATGAATTTTTTTTAGCTTAATCTCCATTTTCTTCAACATACCTCGTATCCAATGATATCGACTGCCAATATGTTTTGACATGTTGTGAAATATAGAATTTTTGTAAGGTGAATTACATTCTGGTTGTCACAAAGCAACACATACTACTCTTGCTTCATGCCGAGTTCTTCCACGAATCTCTTCATCCAAAGCAACTCTTTACAAGTTTCAATAATTGCTATAAATTATGCCTCCGTTGTAGATAGGGCAACACACTTCTGTATCCTGGACCGCCATGCCACAACTCCCCCTGCAAAAATCATCAGATATCGTGAAGTCGATCTCCTTGTATCAAAATCTCAGGCCATGTCAACATCGGTGTATCCAATTAGCTCTGGTTTGTCACTTTTGAAACTTAGTTTCCAACCTGAAGTGCCCTGTAGATACCTCAATATCCACTTAACGGCATTCCAATGCTATCTTTTCGGATTAGAAAGATATCGACTCACAACGCCTACTGCTTGAGCTCCCCTATACGCTACCTCCCCATCGGTGACTCAAACTTTTTGTGCCACTATCTCGGAGCTTGTTTCAAACCGTATAAACTCTTTTTCAGCCTATACACATAACTCTCTTTGCCCTTCACCACAAAACCTTCAGGCTGCTCCATATATAATTCTTTCTCCAAATCGCCATGGAGAAAAGTTGTCTTCACATCCATATGCTCGACTTCTAAATCAAGTCGTGCTGTGAGACCTAAATTAGTGCGAATTGAAGACATCTTCACAACTGGAGAAAAGATTTCATCAAAATCTACTCCTTTCTGTTGATTATAGCCTTTGACTACCAACCTGACCTTATAAAGTGGACAAGCAGCTTTATCAGCCTGCTTTATTCTGAATATCCACGATTCTTCAAGACCCTCTTGTTTTTTGGCAACCGCACTAGATCATACGTATGGTTGGCATGCAAAGAATTCATCTCCCTTTTCATTGCTCCTATCCACTCATTTTTATACTCATCTTTCATTACTTCCTCAAAATTTTCGGGTTCACCCGCATCTTCCAGGAGCACATACTCACTAGTAGAGTACCTAGTAGATGGCTGACTCGTCCGATGGACAAACAGAGAGGGTTAACAGATGCTTGGAGGAATATCTTAGGTGCATGACCTTGCAAGGGCCTAACAAATGGGTATCATGGCTTAGCTCAGCAGAATGGTGGTATAATGCTCATTATCACAAGGGATTAAAGATCACACCCGTTGAGGCCTTGTATGGATACCCACCTCGTGTTCTCGGGGTACCAAATCTTACCAATATCTCTACTTCCTCACTGGTCGAATTATTGGAGAAAAGAACCAAGCTGAATCAGAAATTACATGAACCTTCTTCAGGCTCAATCAAGACAGAAGGCCTATGCTGATCTTAATAGAATAGAAGTCTCTAATTCGGTTGGAGATTTTGTCTATTTGAAACTGCAACCATACCGGCAGTCCACCATTACACTAAAGAAGAATTTGAAGCTGGCTTCCAAGTTTTATGGCCCTTATTAGATTACAGAAAAGATAAATGAAGTAGCTTACAGGTTGGAGTTGCCTTCAACAACTGCAATTCATAATGTGTTTCATGTCTCTCTACTCAAGAAGCACTTTGGAGATTCGGTCGCTTCATCCATAGACCCTCCACAAGTCAATCAGGAAGGGCAAATGATCATTGAAACATTGGCAGTGCTGGACAAAAGGGTGATCACAAGGAGAGGAACAAAGGTAGAGCAAATTTTGGTGCAATGGCTCAATCTCAATATGGATCAATCTACCTGGGAGGATTCTGCATATATTGCCAAGCAATTTTCCTTGTTTCTCACCTTGAGACAAGGTGAATTTCAAGGGGAGAGGAATTGTAATATAATGAAGGAGGCACAGCAAGGCGAGAAGCTCTTGGTAATTGCAGAAGCTAATTTCAGCTCTGAGTAATTTCTGAAGCTCTCAGTAGTTTCAGCTCCAAAGCAGCTGTTAGTAATTTTAGAAGCTCCTCATCTTCAGCTTCAAAGCAGCTGTAATATAATGGAGGAGGCACAGGAAGACAACAACAAACTCTCCTCCATATCATTGTCAACAGAGGGTCGCCGCGGCGAGGCACTTACGTCCAGTTGCATCCAATTAGTTGTTAATTAATTCTGTTAGCATTTTGTAATATTGTTAGGTGCATGATAACCTAGCTCAGGTCTTTTGTGTAGGATAGCATTTCCCTTAATAAACTAGGCCTTTGCATTCCACTTGGTTGGCATTTAGAATAAAAAAACCCATTGTAATGCCAACCCATGAAAATTCTACACTACACTCCAATTGCGTTAAGGATGCCCATGATATTCGCTGCTGTAAGGATTCTCCACTATATTACAACAAGGATGCTGTAAAGGAAGTTGTTGAATGAAAAGTATTATTCTTAACTTCTTCTTCTCCGTAGTTTCTCTCTGGTTTTTCTTTTGTTGTAGTTCTCTTCAATTTACATAGATCTTAACCCAGAAAATTAGTGTTCTTCACCCTTAGACAAGAAGTATTGCAATTATCAGTTAGTTACATCAACAATCCCAATGTTACAGCAATATTCACTTGCTCTATTGATTGTTCAAAACCCCCACATCCGAAATTTCACCATTGTTTTCACCTTCTCTTGTCCTTGATTCCCAAGTTAAGGGTAAGACATCCATTATATTACATAGAGCTACTCCCCTATATCTGTATCAGCTTCAAATAAATTCGAACAAATCCAAACAAATCCAACTTGGTTTGATTTCTATAGCTGACTGGATTTAATTTCTATGGCTGAGATGTCCAACACCTAGACAAAATCAAATCCCACTTGGCAGCCAACACCCAGTCAAAAATCAAAACCCACTTGAAAGCCAACACTCAGTCCACTCAGTCAACTCGATGGCGCACTCCTGCGTTGACGACCGATCGACAATAAGTGGCAACTGAGGACTCAACGGCGACAGTTTACTTTGAAGGTGGTGACGACGGCCTCAAGAGTGGCGATGTGGCTCGATTGGGCAACGGTGCTGAGCTCGATTGGGCAACGATGCTAGGTTCAAGCTCGCAACCAGCGACGGCGGCTTAGAGAGGGTGATAGTGGCGACTTCGAGGGTAGCTCTCCAGATCCTTCTTAGATTCACGGCAGCAAGAGGGGAAGAGGACCGCAGGGTCGACGGCTTCGATCTCACTGTCAAATCCGAAACCAAACCGAAGAAACCTACCGGAACTGAGATTCTCGAGCTCCGAATTTCTCTCGTCGAAGCAGGATTTTTGAGCCGCTAGATTTTGAGTCACAGCGTCGACGATGATGGAGATTCGTGGTGGAGATTTGTTTGGGCAAATAAGAACGCTTTCTCCGGTGGCGACGACAATAGAGAAATGAAAGACTGGATGATGATGAAATGAACGACGATGATGACGAGGCTAGAGGCTACGGTTGCACCCTGGGTGATGCTAGCGGCGACGGACTCCGGGTTCTGCGAATCAAGGCGGTGTTGGGTGGCTTCGGCCGTGACTACGGTGGTTGATAACGATAACAACGACGGCCTCGAGAGTGGCGAGCAGGGAGGAAGGGCGGCGCGGTCGACAGTGGCTAGCAAGAAGGTGGGGTCGGCGAGGATCCTGACGACTGTGCAGATCTTAATCTATTTTGATTAACCCTATGTTCTGATACCACTTGTTGGGATTGGATAAAATTACGGAACATCAATCCTTAAACTAAAAGGTTAAAATCAAAAAGACACAAAGATTTTTACACAAAGATTTTTACGTAGAAAACCCAAAAAGGGAAAAAACCACGGGATGTTCGGTCTCCAACCTCAGAAGATTTCACTAAGAAAATAGGGAAAGATTACACTTTTCATCTATCTAATCTTCTATAAAAATAAAAAATTAAAGAACAAACTCGTCAATCTCAAATCGCCCGAGTTTTTCTAAACTATCTTCTCCTAATTCCTCGCCATCAAAAAACATTGAGAGAATATATTTTTTCGGTGTTAAAAAGATTTAATTACCTATGAAGATAGAACCAAATCATAACCATCTTTTATTTTTCCAATGTGAAAATCTTTCAAATAATAATCCACGGATATTCTCGACACAGAAATTGAACTTACTTATGGTGGACCGAGATGCGCAGGTTAAGGATCCCCTGGTGCATTGCTGGTCCACAAAGAACATAAAGAGGGTTGATCAGGTACGTAAGTGGCCCAATCCAAATATGGGGGTAGAGAAGGCCCATGGATTGAAGCTCAAGGGGGAATTTGTGATGTTGATTGAGTCACATATAAGGGAAGATTGTTGAGGATATGTATGAGTATGCTTTTCCCGTGGAGAAAAAAAAGAGTAGAATATATATATATAAACAAACCATAACCCATCATCTTAAGCTTTTGGGTTAACAATTGGGTCCATTTCACATGTGCATTCTACTCAGATCCGAGGATGTGGTTTTCCTCCCTTTGGCTCTCCCCTGAATCTTAAGAGAAAGGAGGAAAATGGGATGCAAACTTACATGTCACCCGCAACTTCATTAGCTAGACTTTTGGCCGTTGCAGAGCATGAAGGACCTAATTGCGCCTTTGATACCAATTCACTGCGCTCTGAAGCATCCCCTTGTTTCCCTGCATTCACAAGGTTCTGCTCTGAAGCTTCACCCGTTTGCTCCAAGGCTGCTTCCTTTGTAACCTTTTGTGCACTAGGAGAAAATGGTTGGAGATAATTTAAATGGCGCTCAACAAGAATGCCTCTGGGCCGATAGCCTTCACCTTTTCTTCCTTCAAACTCAGGAAAGGCAACACTCATATCTTCTTCGCCTCTCATGGAAGCTTTAATACCTTGAAGTTCAGGACAAACATTTTCCTTGTCTTCTTCAGTTTCATTGCCATCATTTGCTGGTGAAGTCACAGATTCCTGCTTACTCGTCGCATTCTTGACCACATCCAAGCGAGAAAACTCTTCACTCAAACAAGAGGTGCATGGAAGCCCGTGGCTCATGTCTACCTTCTTGTCGAATCTCCTTTCTGAGAAGGGTGACAAAGGAGATACAAGATGGCGATGCCGCTTCTTTAAAATTGGACTGTGATGTGAAGAAGATGGTGAATCCCACAACTTGAAAGGATTGAGGTTGTTAATCGATGATGAGGACATCATATACTGCCGAATCCCAAAGGGACTATAATCTTGCAGCCCATCCATTGCTGATTGAGAAAGATCACAACTTGAGAAAGGCAATTCAAGACTTGGAATCCGAGGAGGCTCATAGAATAGAGATCCCACCTCTGGTTCCGGTTCACAGGTAGTTTGGCATTCACTAACAGTAAGTTGATTCTGCTGGCAGTTTGAGGGTTCAGAACCAAATGCATTCACAGAGACTAGCTTCGATGTATCTCTTATCAAATCTTCAGCATCTATCAAGTCTGTCACCTCTATCAGATCATCAGCTCCACGACAGTCAAAACAAGAGAGGCCTCCTTGCTCAATAGTTGCACGGTCTTGCTGCTGAGGTTCACTTACAGCATTGCTAGGATGATTCAACCGAGTACTGATTCTTGAACCATTTCCAGGAAACTCAGAAGGAAAAGAAGCCAATGACTCAGAAAGTAATGTGTCCGCATTGTAAGAGCTCAGGCAATTGTGAAAGCTTATAGATGGCAAGCATGACAAATCATCATATGTTCCCAAATAAGCAGCATCATTGGACCCGGGCTGAGGACATGCATTGATAGCTGCGCTGTTGGCATGGGCCCCACATACATTTCTTGCCGAACCAGATGGATCGTCTTTCAACTCTAATGAGGACAGAATCGCAATACAATCTGTGCATAACAATGGGATTCACCATTTCTACTAGTTCCAGCAACACATGTAAAAGTAGAAGGCGTCTGGTGGTCGGTTTCTGGATTTGAATAGTCTATGTCTTCAAGTGATGGACAGTAATCTTCATGACAGCAAGCTGTGGTATTATCTGTTGGCCCCCTTACATAATCAGTCCAATCCCTTCCATGTTCCGTCACCTCCATTATATGATTTTCTTCCTTCAAAAGGTAATTTTCTTCTCCATATGACACGATGTTAGACACATCCCTTGTAGTTTGGGAGCCCCCAGCCATCGCAGAAGTTTGGCTACATTGAGAATGTTCTTCGCATTCAGCTCCATAGGTATGAATAACCTCATCAACACTACTTTGTTGTGAAGGGAAGGAAGACGAAGGCATTGGTAAACCCTTAAACTCAGCAAGTGAACCTGACACTATGTAGGAGTTCAGCTTCTTTTTCACTGAGCTGTTCCAATGGTTTTTTATAGCATTGTCTGACCTGGTTTCCGCACCAAAAAGAAAAAAGGAACTATTAAAACTAGACCGGGTGCCGAAGATTGCCTATACAATGTGGAGGAGACAATATTAGAGGTTAATAACATTATGATAAATTGTATATTTGGCACTTCCTTCTGGAAAAAGGACTCAATTATACAGGCCTGCTGCTATATAGCATGTGTAGCAGAACTTACCTTCCAGGCAACAGCTTCGCAAGCTCTGCCCACTTGTTCCCATGAACCTGATGACCCTGAATCAGCATCAACTCTTCCTCTTGAGTCCAGGCCTCCTTATTTACAGAAGGATTCAGGTGATTATGCCATCTGTCCGACAAAACCATTAGGGAGCTCAGGAGAGGGTAAAAAATGTTTTGACAAAGGAAACAACTGCATTATGACACTATGGTAGCGACACCATAAGAACATCAGGAGAAGAAACCAAAATATGATTAAAAGAAAAAAAAAACATCCCTAAGTCTGTGCACTCCAGTTTAACTTAGAGAAACATCAAACAAGAATAAGATGCAAAGACATGAATCTATACTTTATTTTGTTTAGAACTTAGAAGCAAAAATGAAACAAATACATACACAAGACCAAGTAAGAGTGCTCAAATATTAAATTTATGTTGACGCAGCTATACTACAATGACATCGCTTCTAGTGCACTGCATCAAGTGAGAAAATTGCTTCCTTTGTAACGCACGGTTCAGCAACAGAGAGCATCTCTTTCTAATATTAAGACTCGAAGGTTAGGTGTCTATAACTGAATGAAGCAGCTGATAAGTATCCCATTTTCGAGCAAGGAAAAGAAACAGCACCTTTCACGGCACTGTTTCCCGATACGTCCTGGAAGATGCTGAGCAATTGTGGACCATTTCTTTGGCCCATATGTCCCCACAAGTTGGATAATTCCTTCATCCTCCTAATAATTAAAACAATGTCGGAAGGGAAGTCATGCGAGAAGTTTCACGTGAATGCCAAAGTTTTAAATACTCTGAATTCACCACTTGAGAAACTAGTTATGATGCTGGAACTAGAGCGAGGCAAGAACCAAACCTCCTTAGACCAGGGTCCTTTGACGAGTTCTGGATTCAATACTTTCTGCCATCTGTGTAGGCATTGAACGTCTGTCCGATCCTTAAAACACTCCGCTGCACACACGGCTGATATATGAGGATTATTTTTAGAAAAAGATTTTTTGTTATAGAGCAGGTCAATCTTAAGGAGAAGAACTTAAATGGAAAAGTTGAAAATATTTTAGCATATGTAAATGGAAGAAAGAGAATGTCAATGAGAGATTCATATATTATCAGCATTTGCAAACTCAGAGAAGCAAAAAAAAAATGTCTAAAAACCTAGTTGGATATGTGTAAAGATGATCCTTCAATAGGATCAAGCCAAAGAAACCAGTTCAAAGCAACAATTGGCGGGGTTGGCATTACCTAAACAGGCTACATAATTCGCTACTTATTTATGACTTGTAGACATCATAAGACTTGTAGACATCATAAAGCTATTGTTAAGATATACATTAGTGGATCTTCTATCATCCGTTCGAATTTTTGATAGAAATGATTTTTCGATTTGGTATTTGAGCGGACAGTGACATGAGGTCACGGGTTCGATTTCTGCCTCCCCATTTATTGCCATATATTATGTGATTTATTACGTGGGCTTGTTTGGCACTTGATAGGGATTGGGCCATTGTGTTTGTTGTCCACGCTTTATGTCCCAATGACTTTTCATGTGAGGAGGAATGTTAGAATATATCATATTATGACCTTCTACAATCAGTTCAAAGTTTTGGTAGAATTGGTTCTTTGACATGGTATTAGAGTGGTCGTGCAAGAGGTCGCGAGTTCGATCCCTACCTTCCCTAATTTATTATCACCTATGTGATTTATTATGTGGATCATATATAGCACTTGGTATGGACTGACCAGTGTTGTTCATACTTCATACCCCTATGAGTTTTCAGTTCAGACTTTTTGTAGAGTTGGTTCCTCAACAACTATCATTTTTGTTTTCATTGGTTAAAATGATAGTATTCCTTCCAGAAAATTCTATAAACACTAGACTCTACAAGGGGAAGAGGTCATTTTGTCCACACTTCTACCCGTTTCAAATGCGTGCGCTCGTATTAGTGTAATCTTGGACTTGGATATTGATGTTGGCATGTGTTATTTTTCTAGCTAAAGGGCCCTTTAAATTCAAGTGTTATGATAATTAAAGTATAAGTTATGTAACACCAAACAATGTTGATGCTATCATATTATAAATCTTATTAGAAAGTTGCCAGATATTATTCTGTGTTCGGATAATATGAACTAGATTTAGATAGTATTATTATTATTTAGATATTCGTATATTAGATAAGTTCTATCTTTGGAAATTTTTTGATATCTTTTTTCTATAAAACAATAGACATAACTATCGACTAGTGATGGTTTGCTTTTTGGTTACATCAATAATATTTTGTTACAGTCATCTATCGATCATCAAGAGTCTCCTTGAAGTTACAACCCTCCTTGAATTTTCTTCTCAAACAAACTCTTCTTGATCTTTTATGCAACCCTTGTGCATTCTTTTGACTCAATAGAGTATGTGGATTAGCTTTTAGAACTACTCCTATTAGTTTCACATTCACAAATCTCATAAGGCGTTATGTTTCCCCTAGAGATAGATTGGTATTGTTTTGATTCCTATGCCTGATGTTACAAGCCTTCATGACTCCTCTAAAGCCTCAGCAACAATTTGGATGTTATTATTTGCTCATTTGACTTTGTGATGCATTTAATCAATCAATTTCATGTTTTTATATGAAAATTTTTGAAGAATTTTCCGAATTTGTGAAGAACTATCTAGTTCTTGAAGAATTCCTAAATCCCAATAGGATTTTCAACTTATTGAACAATCTTTGATTTCCTTAAAGTGCATAGGTGAGAGCGTTCATGTACAATTTTTGAAGTATGCTGAGATCTGGTTTATATATAACAACCAATTATCTCAATTGATATGTTCTAATATTAACCGTATAATTAAGTTTAGGAATAAACGGTGGAGATTTAATTTTATCCATGTTACAAGCCTAGTGTTTCCTATATATACTAGCCACAACAGTCTTGGTATTCCAAACTAGATATGTTGGTTGTTTCTCTTTAAGTCTAGTTATGAAACAACCAAGATTTTGCAATCTTACATGTATCAATGGTTGAGGGTGCAAGGTAGGTTGCCTACACGGATGTGGGAGTGACTCTAGCTAGTAGATTCAAGTTGCTACATTTGAATGAAAATGTTGATCAAGCTTGTCTGAACATGGTATAGCATATGCATATGTTTGAGTCAGCAAGAGGTGAAATGATTTTTGTTAAAAAGGAGTGAAAAATAAACCATATAAAATATCAAAATTTTGTAGTAAAGGACATAATTATTGCACCATACTAAATGGTGGAGCACTTTCCATAATACAAGATGGAGAAGCATGATAAAGTGACACACCTAGTATGATTTAAGGAGCATATCATGGACATGGTGCATGATTGAATATAGAAGGGATAATTACTCTAAAAATCAGTGCAAATCTGCTCAAAAATGCATACCTATTTCTTCCAATTTTTTCCTTTGTAACGCTCAACTGCTCTGCACAAAATCTCATCCTGAATGAAGCAATGAAAGACAAAATTTTCAAGACAAATCTTCAAAAGACAAAGAATACTTGTCTGGGGAACTGGGTAGCAAAGCCCAGGAGGACTTGGAGCAAAAATGACTATAGTTATAAGCTATGCTGCCAGCTTGTTACCTCTTCATAAGTCCACTGGCCTCTTGTTGAACGCCTTGTAGGACCGCTCGTCCTCCTACAAAACAGCACAATAATGTCATTTAGGTTGGCTCTGCTTGTTACTATGCTACTTGTCAGCATTCATCATAAAGCTTTTGATCGACACAAAATGACATTTGTTTTTGAGAGTTCTATTAATGAAAAGAGATTAATGGCAATGCCATGCACTAGGTCACTAGAAGAGCTCTTTGCACATACAAAAGTATGTTGGTGCTATTCAATGAGTAAATTGTTGTAGGGAACATGTTGACTGTACCCCCATGGATCAAAAGGAAGCTGCGAAAATGCAATAAGCAGCATTTGTAATTTCATAAGGGGCTATAAGGAGTCATGAACAAATCAAAAGACGATAAAGGCGGTAATGTGCCAAAAACATATCAAGTAATAGCAAAGATGTACCCAATTGAAGATCGGGCTCTCTGTAAACCATTGATCGCCCCCTTTGGGACACGAGAATCAAGCGGTGAAGAGATAGAAGCTTCAACTGTGTAAGGTTCCATCTTGGCAGTGTAGATAGATGGAACTGCACATCTCAGTTCCCCAACGATGGCAACTGTCAGTGTAAAAGTGAATGCATTATCAGTCCCAAAAAGAGATTCCTTTTCACATTATCCACAAAGAAGAAATTATAGGCAAAACCGTGCTCAAGGTGGTCAAAAGGTAACAAAACTCATGCCTACAACGTTTAATGATGCAGTCCTTCAGCACAAGTCACTGGGGAAAAAAAACCAAATTTTTTCGTTAACTTTTACTAATGGAGGATACCGAGATTCTTTTGTAGTAAGGATCTGAGTGACAAGCAGAGTAACCTTGTTCACTTTGACTTCCCTTCTGATGGCAGGTCAAACTCTAGCAGGAGAATCATGCCTGTAAGAAATGGACTGTTTTTCTTTCCTTACCCTTACAATAATTGGATTTTCTGAAACTCCCTATAAATTATATGGAAATGTGGGTGCCTAAACCTAATCCTGCCTAAATTCCATCATGAAATGCCAAATTCCGACATAACGACATGTATATCTAGCTAAAGAATCTCGCCCACAATCTCACAAACTCATTTCAAGTTTCACTACTTTGGCTTACCCAAAGTACATCTCTGCAGGATGACAGAAAACAAGCTTAAGAATAACACAAAGAAAACATAGCAATGATTCCGCCATCATGATGTATAGCAAGAATGAGTCAATCACATAGAACCACATCAAAAATCTCTCCTCTGAGTTCCATGATTCGTAGAGCGGTAGCGCAGATGTGAACTTATTCTTCGTTTTCCACAAGGGACCTACCAATGGTGCAAAACCAAAACCTCGAAAACAGAGTTTTTGATTTGTCATTCCCCTTTCCAGTCTCATGACAACAGTCAATAGAGCCCTGTGATCCTTCAGAAACCCATAAATCCCAATTCATTCTTGAAAGGCTTCTCTCGACGGGGAATGCAATCAGCCACAAACCCAATTCCCAACACAATTCAAAACCCTCATTTTTCATCCAAACCCGAACCAAAACCCAAACCCAATCAATCAGATCTCTAATCTTGCATCAAATCGAAACCCATCTCCACCTCTAGACTACATCAAACGATTTCAATTCAAAATGGGAAAGACAATTCAAACCACGAAATATTGAAAAACGGGACCTTGCCGTGAGCTTCAGGGTGGAGAAATTGGCTATTGCATCCAAGTAACAGCAATCAGCTTCGATGAATCGATGGAGAAAATCAATATTTAGATCTAATTTTGAAGATATTGATCAATGGCAACTGGGTTTGATCCGAGAGGGGTGAGTGTGAGAAAAAGGAATGAGTGAGTTTGAAAACAAAAGAGACGTTTTTTTCTTTCCGGTAATAATTTGAAATCAAATTGGTAGAGAGACGTTGGAGTTTTGAGCCAAATGATGAGTCGGTGGGGATTATAGTGGAAAAAAAACTTTTTTAAAATCGAAAATAAGAAATAGGAGTACAAACCATTTGAGAAAAAAAATCTAAATTATACTTACATTATATTATGAGAATTTCATCAAATCATCAAAATTTCATTCAAAACCTTTCACGATAATTATATATTGATATTCTTTATATATCCATTATCTGAATTAAGTCTAAAATTCGTACTTAATAAACTTAATTTGATGATTTCTTCCGAAGATCTCCACCCCATCTTGAAGACATGTCGATTGCGCTCCTATCAAAAAACATACATCTTCCTTCTTATTTACCTCAAATCTTGATTCCGGCCCTACCAATTAGTAGGTCTCAATTACTACATTAAAGGCCAACTTAGACGATTGTTTCAACATTCTATAGGAATCTCATCACATACAGATCTTGTTTCCTTGGTGGACATTGGTCCAGAGTATCCCAGAGTCTGCTAAGTTAAAATTTACTACAATTATTAGGAATGTTAAAGATGACTGCAACTCTTTTCACATTTTCGCTCCTATCATGTGCATATTACTAACTAATTCATATTGGAAACAATATGATTGAAATGCAACGTTGGACGAGACGTAGTAAAACAAAATCACTAATGTAGAATCAATCGAGCTGATTGAAGCGTTGTTGAAGGTAAGACATGATGATTGACAAGGGAACGAGGATAGAGCACACTGGTCTGAACATGAAAGCACAGATCTAAGATATTAATCAAACACATTAATATCTGGTACAAAACTTATCAGACCTTCCTAGGCGCATAGCAAGAAGTTATCAAAATCGTTACAGCTTAAACAGAACGATCTGGTACAAAAGGGATCGAGTAGACAACAGAATGCTCATTCACTGCCCACGAGAAGCCACACATTGCCACCAATATCAATGTAGGAACTAGGAATCGTCATAGTAATAGCAAAAAAGGCACGCACTAGTTCCTTGGAATCTCTGCCAATGGTCAAGCTTATAGCTTCAGACACCTCAGAGCCCGTCGCATGCTCGTGATTTTAGTGCTTGTTATGGCCAAACTTCTGAAACTTGTTTGGGCGACCAGAAGGCGAATCTTTGTTACCTCTTGACCAACCACGTTTCCCACCTTTGTGATGTTTACTTCCCCTGATACAAATACGGAGAATTACAGCAAGTTCATACAGTCATGTCATGACAGCAACATGAGGAAAAGAATATGCAGTAAACTGTGATAAACAGCACTACATGGACCACTGAGATACTCAAACCAGTGGTAGACCGAAGGTCACATAGAAAACTTCATCGAGCCTGTCCAAACAATATGAGATACAGCATGGAAGATATTCTCCAGCACCAAGTTACTGGGACCTTTCCAACATATATGGGGTCATATACATGGTAAACTAGATGTATATAAACCATATGGATTGTCCCATCCAAACCAACTAAATATAAACCATATTCCCATAAGCCAACCGCAGAGGTTAGAAAACCCAACAACTTTAGTTACAGCAATAGTTTG
The DNA here is from genome assembly GCA_001925005.1 of Drosera capensis. Classification (NCBI taxonomy): domain Eukaryota; kingdom Viridiplantae; phylum Streptophyta; class Magnoliopsida; order Caryophyllales; family Droseraceae; genus Drosera; species Drosera capensis. Next base: position 237,000 of record LIEC01012346.1, read on the forward strand.
ATGACTCAGTTATTGACTCTACATACTTCGGCAATTCAAGTCAATTAAAAACTTTTCCCTTTCTCCTCACTTTCAATAAGACTAGGGATGGTTTTTGTTTGCTACAAACTAAAGGCCCAAATCGCAGGGGAGGAACGCTTTGATCTTCACAAAGCGGCAGCAAATAATTCAAACCACGTGATATGGCAAATGCTAATTCTACAGCAAAGCAATGTAAGATACACATGCCACCTACCTCCCTTTGTTGTGCTGGGTACTCTCCCGGAATTTCCAATATTCCTTTTCAGCCTCACCTAATGTCAGCAGAAAATTCGGTCAAGTCAGCTTCGCTTTCTTGTCAAGAAACTGACGGGTAAAAGAAAAAAAGGATTAAGATCTGTCCTATGGAAAACAATAAATGTATTTCAATCGAAATAGGTGCATTGATCATTAGACCGGCAAGACCTAGAATCTGTACATAAACAGGTCCTGTATGCTATATATGTTATAATACTATTTTTTCTTCGAATAAATACAATCAAATGTTGTCCTTGAGTGGTCTGATCCCCTATGAAATAACCTTCAAAACAATGAATATCGACCACAATCTAGATCAATATAAGTTTTCGAGCTTATGAAAAGGAACTCTCGAAGCTACCTAAGAGGGGATGTAAATGCATCCGTTTAACATATATTGAAAAAGGTTGCTGCTTACCGGTCACCGGTTCCAAGACTGCAATATAATTCTTAACAATTAGCCCGCCCACATCTGAAAGTACAGCAACGGCACGAGATTTTTGCGCGGCTTCTGGCTCCTCGAACCGAATAAATCCTGATTCTGCTCCCATAGTGAAATCTACATACTTCATCCAGGAAAAGGGTATGCAAGGAAACAAATATCAGAGCTTGAAATGTGCAATGAAAAGAGCAAATAAAGGTTGATAGATTAATGGAGTCACAAAATCAGAATAGCCAGAACAGCAACCCAAGGAAAGTTCGGAAGAATTAAGAGCAAGAGAAACAAGAGGCCAATTTTCGAATAATTTTTTGTCAAAAAATTAATCCTGCACAATAAGAGCAAAAGAAAATGTCAAAGAACAGAGATACCTTAACAGTGCCAAACTTTTCAAATATGGCCTTCAAATCTTCACGCAGAACAACATTGGCGTCATTTTTGCAGGCAGCAGCAGTGGGTTTCTCTTTTTGTGCCGGTTTCCCTCCATCCTTGACGTCAATAGCTTCAGAAGACTTCTTGTCATCTTTAGCTTCTTCCACATCACACTCAGGCCCAGACTCAACATTAACTTTCTGCTTCATGTCCTCCTCAGCAACCTCGTCTAACCCGTTATCGTTTCCAGACACGTTATCAGAACCAGGAGAGGTAACTGCTTCACACTCCCCACCATCTGGTTTGGATGAATGGGCATCTGGCTTTGTAGATTGATGAGAACCATTTTCTTTGGCACCAGATTGTTTCTTCTTCAATGTGAATGCGACAACAAGGCCTTTCGGATAGCTGGAAGATAATCAACGATGCATTAGTTGAATTCAATTGCTCATCCCAACTCTTTCAGAACACACTAAGTACTTACTCTGCTTCCTCGGAATCTTTGCAATCTGCACCAGATTTAGTACTGTTAACTTGCTGCATTTGCATTTTTCTTTCTTCATCAAAATATTTCCTGCTCCAATAATCATAGCATCAATTAATGTTATAAACGAAGACCTACATACATGCTGAATAAACCAATATTATAAGTCTACGTGCATAAATAAATGCAACAGGTATAGTTAAATCTGAAGCATAGTAGAAAACCCACATGGGACCTACATCAGATGCAAAACTAAACTTCAAGGCCATGAAAAAAGACGCATAAAGCAGACATCAACAGGTCAAGCTTACTTTGGACGAAGTTCCAAACTAGCACCGTCATAAAGCAAGGTTTGCTCCAACACCATCTGTGCATTATCCTCTGTTGAAAACTCAATCAAGGCAGTTCCACAGAACACCTTTTTTGCCGAAACATGCGTGGGTAGCCTCACACTATTAACCTGCACCAATAGTCATTAAAGAATTAAATCAGGCGGACTAAGGTTCAGCAAGCGTCAACTTTTTTATTTTATTTTTTTTTGCATCATACAATAAGCATATATTGAATTGTTTGCCATGCAGCGTTGTTACGGGAGGCCGCCTAGACCACCTAGGCCTTCTGGGCAAAATTAAGACACTTTGCTCCTTGCTCAAACCATAGACAAACAAATGAAAAACAAAGGAAAACCATAACTATCATTGTCGAGGATATGTGTGACAATGTGGTTGAGGATATGTGTGACAATGTGAGTAGGTTAACCCTCATTGACCATGGAGGGGAAGAAAAAAGAACCCATAATCCTTTAACCTAGGCTTTTGGGTAAAGGTTGGGAAAAATTCATAGTCTAAATCTTTCCTTAGTGTGTTATATGTTTTATCATCTTAAAGTTCTGGAATACATGTAGAGTTTTATTGAATTCACTATTTAGGTACAAATTAACTTTCATCCTCAGGATGCCATCTAATCGCCTAGGCCACGGACCTCGGCTCTCCGCCTAAGAATTTTGACAACTTTGTAGCCACCATACTCGCGAACAGACTACAGACTGACCAATATCTGGCACACAAAGAAACAAGCAAATTCAAATGAAAAAGCCTCTGGTAACTCAGATCAACAATTCTTCACAACAAAACCTAGACACATCTAGATGTGAATACTTTATTCAAGGTCGACCAAATGCATGCATCTAATAAACACAAATGAATGCTAACTAATGCTGAACTTCCACAATTAGAAATTCATAAAACATCATAAAACATGACACCATAACTAAAATCTCACACTAACATTTTTGTAATAGAAGCTTCAGTATTTTTCTAACAAAAATCAGAAACAGCTAAACCATGCTTCCTCTTCTAAGGGAGAGATTAAGATGGATGCACCCAGTGATAATGATGAATAAGATTCATTTGCGCCTCAGATGTTAGTTCTGAAATTCAGAGAAAATCCCCCAAGTGACGGGGAAAAAATCTTTGAGCAGTAGAAGTATAACATCCAAACAAAAAAACAACCACCACCAAGATATCCCGTCACAGATAGGGCCTAAGGAGGACAAAATGTATGCGGTCTTATCCCTGTTGTTTGCAACAAAGAGACTGTTCCCTAAAGCATCCAAACAAAAATGACAAACACAAATAAAAGAGAAATAGAGACCACATGGTCATCTTGTCTCTACAAATCATATAAACAGAACACCTGGAAACTAATACCTTGGCAAGCTGTCCAAAGAAAGATTCGATGGCTTCACGTGTAACATCATAAGGCAGTGGTGATGCAGCCACAGTTCTGTTATCAAGTTGCTCTATTAACTCTTCAGGCTTTGCAAGTTCAGTAGCCCTCCCAACCTTCATCCCTGAAATGGTACACAATGGATACTAACCAGCCTATATTTCCTAAACTCATGGCCATGCCTTTCAAAATTTTCAACACTTTAAAAGGTTAAAAGAACCATAAAAAGGATTATCACAAATTAAACAGCTTTTGATACAGAAGGATGAAAACATTTGAGCAGTCATCAAATTGCCCCTTGTAAACCCATTTTAAGACCATAATTGTGACAAATAGAATAGGCAAGCAAAATAAAAACAGATGATAATGTGCGGTCAACGGAGAATACAGACTTCTTCTCTCGCTCTCTTCCACTGACAAACAACAGAACTTAGACTTATGACATTATCTATTCGAGAGAATGCAATCATATGAACTGGTTCTTCAAGTATAGCCATTGAGTAAAATTAAAGTACATTCTTATGAGATCAAACGACCAAGCCCGAAGTAAAATGACCCCAAAAAAAGTTGTATAATGATCTCAAATAATGAAGAATAAACCATAAACCTATAGAAAATAGTGAGGGCAACATACCATCCTCTGAGACCTTGAGGAAGCCAGAAGTCCTCAAAGTGTTGGCCACAGCCATCAACGTTTCTTCAGAAATATCTTCAGGCTTTGCTTCCCCCAGACTAAGATGACCCCTCATCTTCGAAAAGGAGCATATTAACGCCAAACTCACCACTGTATTCGATTGATTCAACAAGGTCCATAAAAACCAAAGAGAATAAGATAGGTACTACACTGTTCATCAAAAAGCCAAACAACATACCATAGGCAAGGAGCAGATTGTATAGCTCTGTCAGTAGAACCATAAAGTGCGAATCAAAACTTGATATTGACTAGTTTATATTTATTTAAAAAATCTACCTTTGGCGATATTGTTACCGATCACGCTCATCAATTGCAGATTAACTGATCTTGACTACTCTTATCCATAATATCCTCCCTTTTGGTGATACAATATTCACTGATCACGCTCGTCAACCTTCGCACTAAAAAAACCAACTACAATTCACCACCACCATGTGTTTTACAATACACAATTATCATAATCAACGAGTCCTAATCTACAGAAAAGTTCCTAATCAAAAGATTTAGCTCGCATTAAGAACCATACAATCTGCGCTTCCCAAAAACAGTCAACATTGAACCAAAAACAAGCGACAAACCATACATCCATCTTCGCTCTCGCCGATCGTCTTCCTCAGAAAATAATCCCTCGGAAGATTACTGTCACTGAAGTAAAACTCAACCTGTCAACACACAAACCAAAAAACGCAATCAGCACAAACCAAACAAATCCCACCCAAATTGAACACCAAAGTCGACGAAAATCGAAGCCGGGCATTCGAAGAGAGACCTGACGGATGACTTTTTTCGAGATTTCTTCGTCGAGTGAGGTCGTCATTGGAGAAGGAGTGGTGAAAGTGTGTGAATTGGAAGAGAGGGTGACTAGGGTTTTGGAGAAGTGGAGAGAGAGAGGCGGATATTTATGTGTTCAAGAGAGACTATATGGCAAGTGGGCGGTTTTTTTTGGTGGAGTTGTGGGTCGACGGCTTTCTCTTTGCTCGTACTAGAAGCCGGGGACAACAAGGTGTTTTCAAAGACTTTCTCCTTGACTGTAAAATCTTCTTTCTTACTTCCCTCCGTTATTTTAATATAATTATAATTTAATAAGATAATTTATATGAATATATTTTTTTATCATAAAAAATAATTT